>CM055277.1:51758386-51795950 GCA_029237695.1 Conchocele bisecta
GTAACGGTGTGAGAAAAATGTGCAAATCAAGCTTGGGGTCCCATAAAACACGCAAATGATACAGTAATATCTAATAGTTTTGTATGTTTTATTTGTGCAAGAAAAAGATTGAGAATTTACTAAAAGTGATAAAAATTATATAGTATTTTTGCTGCTAACTATTTCAAAGCTATGTTAGACTGCATTGCTGTACATAGACTGTATAATGTATGCTGACAGCTAAGTGACAGCTAGAAACCAGTGTTGAAATAGCCATACTGGTAGGTGTTATGATAGAGGAAATAAGGCTGCTAGCAAACGTGAATTCATATAGTCGTGTGAATTCCAGATCAAACTGCACATACATGCTGTTTTGTGAATGTGCATAGTAACCAGAGTTTATGCTGTTTATAATTACTGTTTTTTTCCACGTTTTCTGCCGACGAACTTTTGGCCTATTAAACATATTAAATCTAAAAGATATTTAAATGCAAGTACTTTTTCATCAAATACAAAATATTAAAAAAATCGATTTGTTATCCCCCATGTTAAATTCCCATATGAAAATAGATTTTTTCGCAATAAGATCAATATTTGACGGAATTTCATCAAATCAATTTGTTTGGGGAGGGTGAATTTTGTTATTGAGGAAAAAGTACTATGTTCAAATATATTTAAGATTTAATGTGTTTAATGGCCAAAAGTTTGTGGAACAGACAGTAGTATATATACTGCATTTTAACAGCCACTGTATCAAGTTTCTAGGCGACATATTTCTGTTGCTGGTATATTAAACCATTGTTTTGTTTCATTCACTTTGTTATGTGCATACCAGACACATATTTAATTTGATATCTGATGTTGACCATGGATACAGGCAGTTATAGCTGTTAGCATTTTATCACTAATCACGTGGTTTTTTTTGCAATATCGGGTCATGAACTCAGCTCTATGAATGAATTACATAAGCAACAGCTTATCAAGTCAAGTTTGAATTAGTTGTCAGTCGAGTACATTGCATTACTTCAAAAGCACATTTACATTTGTTTTCTTAAATCCTATTTTTTCTAAAACTTTCATAGTTGTAGTATATCTATGTCTGTGAAATATTGTAATTATTTGTTCAGTGGTATTTGTAATATATCTGAAAATGTGTCCCTGAAGTGAAGCATGCATAAGATTATCAAAAAGCCTGCCTAACGCCATCTGGTGATTTTTATGTCCCCTGTGGGCCTTTAAATTCCCATACAGTAGGAAAATCTTTTTTTTTTTGCAATAAAATCAATATGTAATGGAATTGTAACACATAACAAAAATATAGGAGGTAGTTGCAGCCTGTAACTCTAATCCTCCCGTTCCGTACGTACGGTACGGGAGGATCACAGAGTTACAGGCTGCAACTATAACGGAGGGTGACTTTTTTGTTGATGACAAAGTACTTATATATTTAAACATTTTTTAAATGTAATGTGTTTACTAGCCAACAGTTTGTTGGCAGCAAAACGTGGAACAGACAGTACTGGTAGTATCTATATGGTTTAAAGGTTTTACAAGTTACAAAGCAATATTATATTGGGAAATTCTAAGTAAAAAATGGGGAGATAATCCATGACCCAGGGTCGAATAAAAATAAAAATAAAGTTTTGAGCATCTACTCATCGGAAGCTACACACAAAGTATCTGTAGCCTATTTCACCAACATTGCAAAGTATACTTATCTAGCAAAGTATACTTTGAGGGAGAAATTTCCAATTTAAGGATAAATTTATTAATTTTATTATACTGAATTTATTACATTATCACATGTGATACTGTAATAAATTCAGTAATAAGTATGCATACTTTTAATCATCAAATATATGCAGTCGGTAGTTTATATGAAATAATGCATTTCGTGAAAAAAATAATGATTAGTTAACTTTACTCCCTCAAAGTATACTTTGCTAGATAAGTATACTTTGCAATGTTGATGAAATTGGCTACAAGTCTGTAGCTAGTACGGTTTAAATGTTTTACGAGTGACAAGGTTACACTAAATGACACCCCCCTCCCCCTGTCGTGGTGGGTGTAGTGGGGCATAAAAGGTATATAATATAATCATAAATGTTATTTTTAATGAAGAGTTGGGGTAGATTGGGGTAAATCGTGCTGCCAATATAAAACCCGATATAATGGTCCGTAACAGTCATGGTCCGAGACAAAATTTCACTTTTAAAGTTATTTAATTTTAAACATGTTCTCGTGTGATGACAGTGATAAATGAAGTTGGGAATTGACTTGCATATGGATAGGATCATTGTAGCTGAATTGAGGGTTTGCAATGTGTTTACATACAGTCCATTCTGCCATACAATAATGACGGAATAGATGAGACAACAAGAGTGCCGCAAGTCACAAAATACACCCGTCGAATATGGGCCAGACAGCGAAGATGCAGAAATGTGAAGCTGTCACCAAGGCAAGAAACATTAATGAGAATTTGAATCTATAGCATTATTTCTTCATCTCGTTGTGCTAAACATGTATACTAATTTAGGCAGAGATAGAAAAGTAGAGTGTAAAGTAGAAATGATAGGGAATTGGATACAATAATGTAGAAAAAATGGCTAAGTTAAAAATGTGATCTTTTTGTTAAAAAATATTTTTTCGCCATAAAAACACCAAGGTGCACATCTTCAATATGTGTAGAAGATGTGTGTATAGTTTCAGAACGATCGACTGAACAGTTTCGGAGGAGTTGTGTACACAAACTCTGTATCGTATATAGAATTGCATAGAAAAATGTAGAACAAGAGTGCCGCAAGTCACAAAATACGCCCGTCAAATATGGGCCAGACAGTGAGATGCAGAAATGTGAAGCTGTCACCAAGGCAAGAAACATTAATGAAAATTTGAAAGTATATAGCATTATTTCTTCATCTCGTTGTGTTAAACATGTGTACTAATTTAGGCAGAGATAGAAAAGTACAGTGTAAAGTAGAAATGATAGGGAATTGGATACAATAATGTAGAAAAAATGGCTACGTTAAAAAGGTGATATTTTTGTTAAGAAATATTTTGTCGGCATAAAAACACCAAGGTGCACATCTTCAATATTTGTAGAAGACGTGTGTATAGTTTCAGAACGATCGACTGAACAGTTTCAGAGGAGTTGTGTACACAAACTCTGTATTGTATATAGAATTGCATAGAAAAAATGGCTAAGTTAAAAGGGCGATATTTTTGTTAAAAAATATTTTTTTCGGCATAAAAACACCAAGGTGCACATCTTCTTCAATATGTGTAGAAGACGTGTGTATAGTTTCAGAACGATCAACCGAACGGTTTCGGATGAGTTGTGTACACAAACTCTGTACCATATATAGATGTATAGATGTAGAAAAAATGAAGTTGTGATTTTTTTTGAACAAAAAATAGGGGGGGGGTGGGGGGGGGGGGGCATAAAAAACACATGTGAGATCTTCAATAGTGTAGAGACGTGTGTATGGTTTTGGGGGTGTGAAGAAAGGTTGGAGTTGTGTCACAAAACTCTGTACCGTATATAGAGTATGAAAAATGTAGAAAAAAAAAAATGGCCAAGTTAAAAAGGTGATATTTTTGTTAAAAAAATTTTATATTTTTTTTCGGCATAAAAACACCAAGGCGCTTGCACATCTTCAATATGTGTAGAAGACGTGTGTATAGTTTCAGATCGATCGAGCTGAACGGTTTCGGAAGGATGTTGTGCACACGAACTTTATGCGCCTTTTTCTTCAGCCAGCCCCCCGCCCGCCGTGCGGGTAAAACTTATAATTTGGTACTGTTTTTTTTTCTTTTTAAAAACGGTTCCGTATAAAAAAAATGGCTAAGTTAAAAACAAAGGCGTATTTTTTATTTTTGTTAAAAAATATTTTTTCGGCATAAAAATACGATATGTGTAGAAGACGTGTGTATAGTTTCAGAACGATCTACTGAACGGTTTCGGAGGAGTTGTGTACACAAACTCTGTACCGTATATAGAAATGTATAGAAAAATGAAGAAAAAATGGCCAAGTTAAAAAGGCGATATTTTTGTTAAAAAATATTTTTTCGGCATATTGAATATGTGTAGAAGACGTGTGTATAGTTTCAAATTGATCGACTGAACGGTTTCGGAGGAGTTGTGTACACGAACTATGCGCTTTTTCTTCAGCCGCCCGCCCGTAATACGTACCGTTTTTTAAAAACGGTCGTATAAAAAATGGACAAATTGAATTAAAGAACAGTAAAAATATAACAATCAGCCTGTATATGCAAGTGGCGGTGACTAGTGTTTTTTTACGACACATGTGCAATACTCACATAAGCTTTCAACATGTTCATATGCAGTCTCATCTGGGTCTACACTGGTTGCAAACAACTAGTTGAAGCTATTTGTAATTTTGCATCTACTACTACTACTAGACCATAATGTAACCTAAAAGTGCGAAATCAATACAGAAACCTGAATGAACAAATTTGAGTTGCCATTCACTCTGTGTAAATATAATTCTTTGGTAACCCCTATAACTGGAGCAATCTCAGTATCGAATAAATATCCATCTACTCTCAATGGTATGGGCTTATTCGTATGATGTATGGGCAGGATTTGTGCACAGTTTGTTGTGACATACGTGGAAACAATGCATACGTGTAGGCAATGTCATACCTGGGTTGGATAGATAATGAACGATGGTCTATAGACTAACAGCCGCATCTTAGTTTGCCTTGACAGGCAGTTGCCGTGACAATATAAACCATCTTTATTCTTACATCCACATCAGATATGACACTGCCCAGAGATTCCAATGTTCTTGGAAAGCATTAAACTTAATGTTTTTATGTTACCAGTGGCCGATAATTTTGACTGGTAAAATGATACCGCCATGTGTGTGGGTATCGGAGGTTGTCGGAGGGTGCTTGAACGTTCAATAACGGTAAATTACCTTCTGTAAACCAATAGAAACTGGTAAAATATGCAGAATACAAGCTCAAGAGGAACATTACCATGATAAAATGACGTAAACCGTGCTAATTTGCATACCTGAGTGAATAATGAATGACGAAGGTGACAATTCAGATTTCATCTATTTTTAAAATTTTTATTCTAAATGATTACCTCCCTTTGTAAACAGCCAAACAAACTGGGATGAAATACCAATATTATTAATCGCAACACAACACACTCGCAACTGACACAGAAATTCAGTTCATTGAGAACATTTTCTGAATCACCATTTTCTACTTAAGGTGGCAGTCCTCACACATTTTGGGCAATTTATGGAGTTTTCGGGCCTGCGACCGCAGCCGAAACTTATTTGTGATTATTTTCACTTCACATATTCATATAATCTGTTTGCTGCATGCACTTGCTACCTGATAGGTACAAGAGCTGTATTAACAACAACAAACAATTCAGACATAATACACAGGCTGTCTGCACTCTGCTGTGTTTACAAAAAATGTGCCCAAATCTGCATTTCTTTGGCCGCGACCACACATTTCACAACATCATGAACATGAATTTCAAATATCCCGTGCGGACTTTGCACTAATACGTGCTAAGTTTACCAATTCTGCAATCACACATTGTCACACTGATCATAGTCTGTACTGACCGTTTTGTTTTCGAGCAGCAGACCTGCCTTTCTGACAGATAAAATGGCTGCCAATATTTCGGACAAAAATTCCGAGCAGCAGTTTCGCACTCTTCTGTAACTGAAATCATTCCATCATGACACAGATGCAAGCAAAATCCGATATGACTAAAGTGCGCATTGGAGATTTTTGGCGCATTGGGCGCATTGGAGATTTCGCGGCGCATTGGAGTTTTATGTTATATATCTTCTAAATAATAGCATAAAATTCATTTTGTTCTTCTTGTATATAATATAGTGTTACATATCTATAATATATATTTAAGTCAAGGCGAATGCGCATGTGTAAAGTTGATTTTGTATCAATATTAGAAAAAATGCCTACCGAAAATATAATCTGGCCTCGGCGCATTGCAGATTTCGGGGCGTATTGGAGATATATGTTATATATCTTCTTAATAAAAGCATAACATTCTTTTTGTTTCTTCTTTTATATAATATACTGTTACATATATATAATATACATTTAAGTCAAGGTGACTGCGCATGTGTTAAGTTGATTTTGTATCAATTTTCGAATAAATGTCTACCGAAAATATAATATGGCCTCGGCGCATTGGAGATTTCGGGGCGCATTGGACATGTATATGCTATATTTCTTCTTAATAAAAGCAAAACATTCATGTTTTTCTTCTTGTATAATATTTATTGTTACATATATATAATATACATTTAAGTCAAGGTGAATGCGCGCGCGTGTGTAAAGTTGATTTTGTATCAATTTTAGAAAAATACCTACCGAAAATATAATATGGCCTCGGCGCATTGGAGATTTCGGGGCGCATTGGAGATGTATATGTTATATATCTTAATAAAAACTTAAAATTCATTTTTTTCTTGTTGTACATAATATACTGTTACATATTTATTATATATATTTAAGTCAATGAGAATGCGCATGTGTAAAGTTGCTTTTGTATCAATATTAGAAAAATACCTACGGAATATGATATGGTCGCGGCGCATTGGAGATTTCGGGGCGCATTGGAGTTTTATATGTTACATATCTACTAATTACAAACATAAAAATAATGTTTACTTGTTGAATATAACATACTGTTATATATCTATAATATATATTTAAGTCAAGGTAAATGCCTATGACTGTGTAAAGTGGAGTTGTATCAATATTACAAATATACGGCCTTCCGAAAATATAATATAGCCGCAGCGCATTGGAGATTTCTGGGCGAATTGGAGTTGTATATGGTATATGTAAAGCAATGGAGTATGTCCGGCGAATTGAAGAGATAATTGCAATGTCCAGAGCACGTGCCGAAAAGTGATGTTTTACCTCTTTTGATGGTGTAATCCTGATTGTCCCACATTTGAGCGTCCAGTAGTCCTGATTGTCCCACATTTGGCTTTTACAGGTAACTGGATTTTGCAGATTTCAGGCTATAGTCTTTTTCAATAAAGTAACATTGTATGCCAGTTATACTTGTATATATGTAAATATAAATAAAATTAATATATTAATAAAAAATAAAGCGGCATACAATTTTGTTATAATTTTGTTTAAAATAGCGTTTCAATGTGTGTATTGTTAAATAATCTAATTACCTACAGTTCTTTGGTGATTAGTAAAGCCAATTGACTAATAGAACAGAAGTGCGGTGAATTTGGATTACAACTGCAACCTGTGCGTGTGTGTCTTGATCATGAAGCGGCATCGCGGAACGCCGTATTGTGTGTATTCCCAGACACCACAGTCAAAGCCTGCTTCTTTCACTTCATCCAATGCATTTGGCAGAATGTTCAGTGCTTGGGACTGAGTACAGTGTACAAAGAGAACGACAGTGTTCATCGACTGGTGAGAAAGGCATCTGTACTTTCGTTGGTTCCAGTAGATGAAGTTGAAAACGTATGGTTTGAAGCTTTGGAAGCTGCTGAAGCAGAAGAGCTCCCAGTTGACGTCACCCCCTTCACTGACTACGTCACCGAGCAGTGGGTTGACAGGGACGACAAGGACATATGGAATCAATATGCCACACAGGGACCCAGGACAACTAACCATCTAGAAGGCTGGCACAACAAACTCAAGAAGGCAGTTCACCACGCACATCCAAACATCTTTTGCATTATACAAATCATGCAGCAAATCGAGGCAGCATCGTACATTAAGATTCTACAGTTTGAGGCTGGAGGTGCACGCCCTGTGAAACGTAGACGGTACCGACAGATCGAGCAGCGACTCGGCAACTTGAAGATGCGTCTGCAGACTGGCGAACTGACGATGATGGAGTACGCTGACGCCGCATCAAATCTGCTCCGTATCTAGACGTCATAGACTGATATATATGTATACTATGTACTATATGTGAAACTAGTTTGAAATATAACTGGAATTGGATTTATTAAAAAATCGAGACGATTCTAATGTACTGATAATGTACTGACAAAACAGGTGTATTTTCTTGTATTTTCTTATATATATAACTGGAATAGCTTTATTAAAAGTTTCTAATCAACTTCTGTCTTTCATTTTAATCCTGTATCTCCAACTTGAAAGTGGAAACAGAGCATACTCCAAATAACCCTAGGGCTATGATATTACCTGTAACAAAATCCTCACTGTCCCACATGGAAAATTACCATATTTAACAAATGTGGGACAATCGGGACGACACCCTTTTGATAAAAGCAACATCTAGGTCGCCGCTAATTAATGTTGTTGTCGATAATCGGATTATGTTTGATATGTATTTATTACATACAATACAATATTTACAATACATGTTCGTGCAGTAAAGGTAATGCATTCAGTATAAAATGTAATGGTAATATTTCTTCAAATTGGAATTACCACCCTGATCTGTTGGTTGATACTGATCAGCATACATTCATTACGCAGTCTGATACGAAGCCAAACTGTTCATATCCTTTTTGAAATTGTTCTTCATTATATACTTTTAGGTGAGTAAGTCGCCTCTCAAATAACAATTGATTTATAATTGATTTGCAGAATGGAAATGAAGGAGCTTTTTGTTAACTGTAGTAAAAACGAAAATACCACCAAAATTAAAATTGTGTAGATAGTGATGGTTGAAAACAGCGTATATCGAGCCAGATATGTGCGGTCTGATTCGTGTTTATGCTGGTTGCAACGATACATGCTGATGCTAATCACATATATGTGTAATGTGTAATGCAATACTGATCAAGTTCTACTCTGATATTTTAATCCATATACTGGTCTGATCAGGTTCTACTCCGACATTTTAATCCATATCCTGGCTACCCGGTCTGATCAGAATATACGCTAATATTGTAACACATATGTAATGCCTACCCTGAATGTCCTGTATCTACTCTGATATTGTAATACATATATTTGATCAGGATCTATACTGTCGGTACTACTTATTGTATTAATCAAACAACAGGGCAGGTTATCACATGGATCTTGACAATATATGTATTTCATATTATACTGACGCGTGAACCGGGTGATTTAATCCGTAATGTTTTATGGTTCTAATTAACCTCCTTTGACGCGTGCCGCGGTATCCGGATATAACCCTTTTTTTTTTCTTTTTTTTTTAGCTTATATTTAACGGCGGCACTGGCTCTAGGATCTTGCATGCCGTCTCCCAAGAATGGGAGAAAGAACGGAGGTAGAGATTTTTTGAGAGAAGCCGGTAATTCGTATTTACAGAGCAACTACGAATTATCGGTACCCATTTACAGCTGGGTGAACTGGAGCAGTGTGGATAAAGTGTCTTGCTCAATGACACAACGCACGCCGCTAGTCAGGCTCGAACCCACGACCCTTGGATCAGTAGTCCGACACACTAACCATTACGCCGCGGCGCTCCACCGGATATAACCCCATTCGTGTGAAAATGACAGCATGGACAAAACCCCGTTCATGATTTTGACGATCTTTTCTGTACATGTTGGAAATATAAGTGCCCAAATTGCTACTTGAATGTTTTCATTAGCAACACATGTTGTATTAATCCCGGGAATTAATGAAGGGGTTTTTGTCCACCCTGTAACTCACGTGCCGCTCATATAGTGTAACACATATACACGGTCTGATCAGGATCTACACTGATAGTATAAAACATATATAATGGCTACCCTGTTGTTGTTTTTTAGGCTGCTAACTAGGGTTTGAAGACGCTGTCGTCAGAGAAAACATGTTCTTGAAACGCATTCCACTTGAATCGACATTCCACTCCGATTTCCGTGCTCATGTACAAGATCCCTTATCCAACGCATACCTGAACACTTATCCATGTATAACAGTTATAATATGTGACGATGACTGGAGAAATTGATGTTTATTGATGGAATGGCGAACAGTGCATATCCTGATCAGACTGCGCGGATGCACATGCTGATCTATACTCAACAAAACTAGAAACGTCCCTGTTTTATAGCCGGTGTAGCTCTGTCTATGTATGTACCACATGTTCAAAGTACATGTATTTTAAACCGTGGCGATGTTCAGAATACGATCGTGTAGAGTTTAGCCGATACACACGGTTTACATAGCGGCCAGTGACCGGAACGTTGATTTCCACTTTTTGCACGTGCACGCTATACTTGTCATCGATAAGGTGATTCAGTTCATGTCGTACCATTCATGCGATAGGGGCTATTCGGAAAATTAAAAAACTTTTTTAATTTTTCACTGTTTTCGATATGCCACGGCTTTCCGAAAACGAGCGAAATCAGCAATTGGGATGCTTGCGGGTGGGATGGCCGCCAGGGGCGGTCGCGCCTCGGTTTGGTTGCTGTCGGAAGACGATTGATCGTCTTGCAGCCCGGTACCAGCAGAACTGGGGCTGTTCACGACCGGCAGCGACCTGGTAGGCCTCGTGTAACGACGGCTGGAGCCGATCGTTACATTACGTTGACGCACTTACGTCAACGTCGATTGGCAGCCACAGTCACTGCTAGGCGATACGGTGTCTCAGGGCAGACCATTCGCAACCGGTTCACGTCGTAACGCCCAACCAATCCGAGGGGCACGCCGCCCGTACATGGTCAGATAATGACCCAACGTCACCGTGCTGCCAGACTGTTATGGGCGCGACGTCATCTGAACTGGAGAAGGGCTGACTGGAACCGAGTTTTGTTCACCGATGAATCTCGGTTCACAGTTAGTCATGCTGACGGAAGATTACGGGTATACAGGCTTAAAATGAAAGATTCACCGATTGTTGCATTGTTGAGAAGAACAGGTTTGGGGGAGGGAGCGTAATGGTCTGGGGTGGGATCATGGGAAACCGGAAGACAGATTTGGTTGTTGTACAGGGCAACATCAATGCACAACGTTATGTTGCAGATGTGCTAAATGCACATGCCTTACCATTTATCCGTCAGCATGGTCCTGGTGTGACATTGATGCACGACAATGCCCGCCCACTCCACGTAGCCAGGGTCACCACTCAATACTTACAGCAAAACAACGTCGACGTCATGCCATGGCCCGCGGTCTCCCCGGATCTCAATCCCATTGAGCACATATGGGATGAGCTGGGCCGCAAAGCACGAGCTAACCATCAGATTGACAATGTTCGCGATCTTACACGGGCGTTACAACGGGAATGGAGGAATTTGCCCAACGCACTGGTATTGCGTTACGTCACGTCGATGTGGCGTAGGATCATTGCATGCATTCATGCAAATGGTGGCCACACTCGGTACTAACGAGATTTACTGAATTTGCCACATTACTTATTGAAATTCCATCTCTAAACATTAAGTAACACATTTCTGAGTTTTTGTGATTTTTGATTTTGACCCCTACCGCCCTTGGCCGGTTATCTCTCGAATATTTAACAAGATATCCAAATGCAATTTATTGGCTTTGATACAGAAATGAATGAACTTGTTTTTCCATTTTGATTTTTAAAAGTAACCCTTTTGGTTTTTGATGAATCTTTCCTTAAACATGGAGGGACGTTTCTAGTTTTGCTCAGTATACTATTGCTCGCAAAACACATGCGCCCCATTTATCCAGTCACGTCCACATATATACAATAAGAAAATCATGCATTCTGCTGCTTCTATTCTTAAAATATATGACGTTTATAGCTCATATGATCCCTATATTGATATTACTTCAAATAAATATAGCAGTTGGTATACATTGTTTTTTTGTGTTGTTTCATACCTCACTCAGTACAATAATAATAAATCTGTGTCGTTGTATATATTATAGTATGTGACATCTGAATTGTCTCGGTACAGCAAAAATATGCACATACATAGTACATACATATATACACATTACTTAATACTTATTATCAATTTGAACTTCTCTTGCCATTGAATTAAACGTTAACGGCTGAGATCTGAAGCAGTCTCGTCAAGAATATGAAGTCCGAGTCTGCACAACTGCCGTTCATATCCAACTTTCGCGGCCATCGTACCTGGAAAAAATCCATAGTGACCACATGGTCAATTTCAGCTGACAAATACGTGATGGTCAGTCGGCAATTTCCGTGATATCGGCTTTTTCCGTAATATCTCGGAAATCTACAGGTGTCACGTGATGTACGTAATTGTATCGATATGTAAATCGATAATCCATGTACATGTAGTGTGGCGATTCCACCATTGACCACTGTGATATTATTCCTAACCATATCAAATAAAGATGAAATTATATTAAGTATTGCAAGTTGCAATTATGTCAAAGATAATGAAATAAAACAAAGTTTATGCTGAAATTACAATAATTCTACCCTGGTTGTACAAATAAAGTTCAAGGAAGTTTAGTTTGCAGTAATAATCGTTAAATCGCGGAAATAATTACAGATGACCGGTACTCGTTATATGGGCCGCGCCATACGAAAACCGGGCTTAATGACAACGTTATGAAAAGCGGTAAACGACATCGGAAAAACGACGTTTCAAATTGTCTAGCGTCGCCGTAAAAGTTCACAGTTTGCCCTCCCATTTACGTTTACTGGTGTCAGTTAACATTAAGTGTGAACAGAAAAAGGAAAATGATAACTTACTGAAACTTTCACTAATATGAGACGCGATACCTTGTACCTCGGTACACATATTATGACGTCATTGAACGTGAATACATGTTTGACGTTATGGCCATGGTGTCATAACAAAATATTATAGCAAGGATACTTGCACGAGTTCCTCGCAGCATCAATGACTTAGAAATGCTTCAGGCGCTGTACATTGTCGCCTAACTGTCGTTCTTTGACATTTTTACTCTTTTTCGTCGGTTTTCCTTATGAATTCAAAATGGTGAACGCATAATTTAACTGGCTACATATCAGCGAAGTCTTCGCTTACACTGCACTTTGATTCCTAAATAATCTTAAATATGAACAACCTAGTGTATGCCAACGATATTACCATATATTATCTTGGTAAATTGAGACTTTTGAACAATTCTATCCAGTACTTAGCGTATGATATACCATTTAATGCATTTAATATGCCATTTAATAGACACGCAGCTATATAATGACATAAATATCCGGGGTTTGTATTGAATTTAAAATAAATGCATCAACATATTAATTGGAAATGTGATGGTCATAAACTTGCTTTTGTAGTATCAAATCATCAGTTTATCACTTGACTGCATAATAATGTACATTGTATATCAGGCAACGGTACTGCGATCCTCAAGAAAGACACACGGCGACAATTATAAGGTATCACGTTACCAAATCTGCCCGGTATCGTGTTTTGTCAAAAAGTTAATGTTATAAGCGGCCTACTGTCTACTTTAAAATATGACGTCGCATTCGAAATATTAAATGATGTCGCTATTATTCCTCAAAATTAGTTCAGACAGGAGCAAACAACAGGGAAACGCCTCACTCTGCCTTATTTGAAAATTATTCATACGAAATTACGTTACTTGGGCCGCAATCCAAAACATGACGTTACATTAGCAACTGCAACACGAGCCATCAACATTATTTTCATACTTTGTCTTGACCTAATGGGAGACACTTGGCCAGGCTACGAGATATCTAAATTTGGTTGGCATGCGATAAAAGATGACAAATCTATAGGACTTGTCCGGATCAACACCCCTTGTATACGTCGTTGATAAAAACGTCGTAATTTCGACGTCATTGATCTAAAACGTCATATAAGTTTTACCACGCGTCATAAAACTACTTCTAAAATGAAATATAATTGGGACACATTCATAATTTTGGCGGCATATGGCTTTTAAAAGATGTACAATTCAGAATACACGAACAAGTAAAAACTGCAAATGTTGTCATTAAGCCCGGTTTTCGCACGGCGCGGTTTAAAGTTTAAAACTCCAATGCGTCCCGAAATCTCCAATGCGTCGAGGCCATATTATATTTTCGTTAGGTATTTTTCTAAAATTTATACAAAATCAACTTTACACATGCGTATTCACCTTGACTTACATATATATTATGTAACAATACATTATATATAAGAAGAAAAAAAATGAATTTAATGTTTTTATTAAGAAGATAATTATATAACATATAAAACTCCAATGTGCCGCGAAATCTCCAATGCGCCCAATGCGCCCAAAAATCTCCAATGCGCACTTTAGTCATACCCAGCAAAATCACATATTTTTGCAAAAAAATGTTTTATGCAGTGGAAAACATCATATGATGTGTTGGCTAATTAATTGTAGAACATTTGCATAAACAGACATATATTTATTAGAAGGACCATACGAAAAATTCGAAACTAACCAATTCGCCCGAGGACTGCCACCTTTTAGCTTTGTTCTTGCTTCGTCACTAAAAATGAAAATAAACTGAAGATATCTCCGTAATAACTATGGTAATTTTTATTTAAGTTGAAAATAATTAGTACAATTAATATTTCAATAATATATAACCGAAATAATTGTCACTTATTTACCGTAATTATACGATTACCGTTTTGTTTATGTTTCTCGACAATGTAATTTTGTGTGGGTGGGGTATGGCTTTCAAATGAAAATGTGCCTTCATGATTATTGAATTCATCGTTTTATCATCCGGGTACTTTAATCGCTAACCCATGTTATCTGAAAGTTATTTCATTTCCGGTCGTTCTAAATCGACTGCGTTATGTACACAAACATGATACAACGGGTGCAAACAATAACTAGCGATCCCAGCGAAAAATTAAATATTGATGAAACCTCATATATCACTGTAAAGGTATTAATGAGAGAAACACAATGGTATATTTATTTTCGAAATCGGACTATATATGACGGAGTTATGCCCCTTTAAATATTTTGAAAATGATTTGCGGATCAATCTCGTGAATTTTTACAAATACTATGTTGTCATATATCAGAGTAAAGGTATTAATGAGAGGACCACAATGATGCCTTTTTTATTTGAATATGGATATACACGACAGAGTTATCCCCCTTCAAAGATTTGCGAAATGTATTTTTTTCGCCCAATTTACTATCAATATTTATTACACTATTGCAAATTATTTGCGCGGGTTTCGCTGTGAGAGAAAACCTGTAATTAACTCCTTACAAATAATACACCGTGAAGAGAACACCCGTAATTGCGCGCCTGTTTTCTTGGAAACCACGAGCTATCATGCAATATGTTTAATTTTTATTAGTCAAAATAAAGTTATTTGAAAATTTGGAAAGGGTCTCGACTAATCTAGAATTTTAATGTGATTTAACACATTCCAAACATGCACTCAAATATATCTGGTTCATAGAAACAGCTGCGTAATTTGGATTTCAAAAACTTTAAATGACGTCACATTTGACATCACACAACGTAACGTCAAAACACGGGAAAACACGTCATTGTATAACTATTCATGCGCACATCACAATTGATTGATTATAATCTCAATTGTATCAGTGTGAATGTAATTAATGAGAGAAACACAACAGTAACACTTTTATTTAGATCAGATTTTGTATGACAGAGTTAGTCCTCATCAAATATTTGAGCAAAATTAGAAGTATAGGCCTATATATATTCCCCTTGGAATTTCACCTGATTTACATCCATATATTTAGAATGTTCATTTAGACACACATTGACAATACATGTACATAGATCCAGATAAGTTGTGTATTTTGAAAAAATTTGTGGAAAAACATTCATAATTCTTTGTAAAACATGTATGTAATTTCGGAAATACTGCTATGTGTTGTCTTCTCCAGTAGTCTGTTCTAAATAAATCCACACTTTTTATACAACCGTTTTTAAAAAACGGTACGTATTATGTTTTACCGCACGGTGGGCGGGCGGCTGAAGAAAAAGCACATAGTTCGTGTACACAACTCCTCCGAAACCGTTCAGTCGATCGATCTGAAACTATACACACGTCTTCTACACATATTGAAGATGTGCACCTTGGTGTTTTTATGGCGAAAAAATATTTTTTAACAAAAATATCGCCTTTTTAACTTCGCCATTTTTTCTACATTTTTCTATGCAATTCTATATACAATACAGAGTTTGTGTACACAACTCCTCCGAAACTGATCAGTCGATCGTTCTGAAACTATACACACGTCTTCTACACATATTGAAGATGTGCACCTTGGTGTTTTTATGCCGAAAAAAATATTTTTAACAAAAATATCACCTTTTTAACTTGGCCATTTTTTATTTTCTACATTATTGTACCAATCCCTATCAATTTCTACTTTTACACTCTACTTTCTATCTCTGCCTAAATTAGTATACATGTTTAGCACAACGAGATGAAGAAATAATGCTATAGACTTTCAAATTCTCATTAATGTTTCTTGCCTTGGTGACAGCTTCATATTTCTGCATCTTCGCTGTCTGGCCCATATTCGACGGGTGTATTTTGTGACTTGCGGCACTTGTTGATGGATGTGACTTGTATTTCGCGAAAGTAGGTCAATGTCACCTAAATTACACAGAGTGGTTATATATCAATCAGAGCTCCAGATAAGCTGCGTATTTGCTTAAATACCCAATTAAAATCAGAAGTAGCGAGTATCAAAAAGCAATTACAATTCTGTGGTACATGTATCATGCTGCAGAAAACAATAAACAGACCACAAATATAGCAAATTTTTCTTATTATTGCTGTCTGTTGATGTGTAAACAGTAGTGTGATTTTATTTTACCCAATTCAAATTTTGAAATACACAATTGCTTGAGAAATGATGAAGTGAAAATACTCAATTACTAATTCCTTATCTGGAGCCCTGATCAATGTAAGGAAGCTATTGATGACGGTTGGAGAACATCCGATTTGGTGGCCGATACATGTATATAAATCCTATGAAAGTTAGAAAAAAAGTGGTGGGTCCTTTTCCATCACCGTGAATCGCTATTTCGTACCTCAGGTTAATTGCCAATTAATTAACAACACAAAATATAATAAAATTACATCAACAGATATGCATCGAAATATCTGATTACGTCACCAGATTACACAATACAAGTAATTAACCCTGAATGCTTTTTGAGGCTGTGACTGGATGAAATGGGGCTTATGGGATTTGCGACCAGTGTATATCCAGATCAGCATGTGCATCCGCAGTCTGATCAGGATCTGGACTGTTTTTCATTCCATTAATGAAAAACCCGTCGTGCGTCTAACAAGCAATATGTAGAGTTTATTCAACTACCATTTTGAAATACCGGATTTTTATCCCGAGACGTCTGGAAGTCTTATAAAGAAACGAGCGAGTGCGGAGCACAAGTTTCTTTGTCGGATTTACAGATATCAAGGGAAATAAAGCTGGTATTTCAAAATGGTAGTGTATATATTACATGCTTTTCGAAAAATGTGAAATTTGCTCTTAGACCAGCTTATAACATCAAAATTGACAATTTTGACGTTAGCATATAATTGTTTTTCGCCGGAAAATGACGTTTCGCTATATATATATGTCTAGGAGGAAATATTTCCTTCAAGGAAATAATTGCTACCAGAAATACGGTAAATCATTGGGTAGCATGTAATATAGATCGCTATCAGGCTACACTAGTGTTCTATTTGATCAGGGACTACAATGGCCACAAATCGACTAAGCCATTTCTCCAGTCACAGCTACATGTACCATCACGACATGAGTAGATTGCTAATGCTAATTCTATTTAACCCTTTCAACACTACCTGTATAGTGGTATTGCCAAATGGTGTAGATCCAAATGAGCCGGCTCGTGATGAGCCGTCTCATCAGTATCTGCATTTTTTGCAAATAATTTTCTTATTTTTGACAACAAAAATATCCCCTTTTCATAAATGGACTAGTCTGAAAACCATTTTGTGGCGATTGGATTGGTCTGGAAATCAACATATAAAAATCCACCACGAGTCTGCTCATCAGGATCTGTACATTTTGCAAATAATTTTCTTATTTTTGTTGTCTCTTTTCATAAATGGACTAGTCTGAAAACCATTTTGTGGCGATTGGATTGGTCCGTAAATCAACATATAAAAATCAATCACGAGCCGGCTCATCAGGATCTGCACTTTTTGCAAATAATTTTCTCTTATTTTTGACAACAAAAATATCCCCTTTTCATAAATGGAATTTTCTACATAAATGGACTAGTCTGAAAACCATTTTGTGGCAATTGGATTGGTCTGGAAATCAACATATAAAAATCCATCACGAGCCGCGTCATCGGGATCTGCACTTTTGGCAAATAATATTTCTATTTATTGACAACAAAAATATACCCTTTTCATAAATGGACTAGTCTGAAAACCATTTTATGGTGATTGGATTGGTTCGGAAATTAACATATAAAAATCCATTCCAATTTCCAGTTATACTTAGGGGTGAAAGGATTAAATTATAACATTCATTTTATTTTTATTTTACCTCAAGTTATGACCCAGCTTTTTCATCAAAACATATTTAAAATATGCAAATATATGCCCAAATATATATGTGAATATATAAAAAAAATTACACAAGAATGTGTACGAAATGACCAAACATTATGATCGATTCGTACCTATATTTACGAAATTACCGGAAAACATGCGCCTATGGGTACGAATTGACCAAACGAGGAACGAAATGGTATGGGTACGTGAAACATACGAATAAACTTTCGTACGTGTCCGAGGATGTGAAGCGGAACATAACATTACCTGATTACACAGTAATGACCGTCGTCGTTATGTCAATATGTGATCCGGGGAGATATTTTCCACTATTTATTTTATTTACAAAATGCTTCCGCAATGCGCTATGTGTAATACGTCATCAAGTTGTGCATATATACGGGGGTTACAAACCGTACTACAGAGAAATTACCGGAGCAAATCGGGATTGATCACAGAGTTATGCGGCAGCTTTCGGAAAATATCTCTGCGTACTGAAACACGTACCTGCTGTTTGTTGATCAACAAATATTGATATTTTTATCGGCTACAAAGACTTTTTTGTACCAAAATGAATGCACACAGTTTCGAAGAGTGTCTAAATTGAAACCTGTTTGATTTATTCATGGGAAAACCCGATAGGAGGTCATATTCGGCGACTTGAGTCGTATAGTGCCTTTAACATTATGAAAATATAGTCAAAATACACTGCTTATTATCTGATCTGAGATTGCCGTAAAAGCTAATTAAGTAGCCTACCTAGTCACAATTGTGTATCCGCAGGCGCAGCCGGCGTGGTTAGAATTTCCAGATCTTGATTCTTGTAGTCGTTTAGGAGTTGAGCAATGTATATAGCGCCGTCGTCTGTGTACTTGATGTTATACCATTCGGGGAACCCAGGTACCTGAAAACATACAAATATCATATGTTAGTAGTGACATCTACATACATGTAACAATGGTGGTGCATAACATAATTCCATGGTGTGCAGAATGAAAAGTAAGTTGTCCGGTATCGGGGAAAATAATCAAAATCACTCTTGTCAAAATAAGAGAAATCAAACTCGGTATCAGAATCTAACTCGTGATTAACATTTTGAAAACGAAAATAATAATGATGTAAGCTGTCCATCTTGAACCATGTCCGAGCCATTTCTTTGTTTACAAATTTTGGGTGGCACGATTTACCCAAATCTACCCAAATCTTCACATCATTACAAAATGTGTTAATAAATAAAGCTATACACATCATAATACAGGCATGAGAGTGGAACACTATCCCCAATCCTGAAAATGTATTTGAACAGCGTATTGCGCTGCGATTTGCTAGGGGGGCACATGCCCCCCTCCCACCCCCCGAATCTTTTTGCAATTCTATATGCTCTGTGCTCCTTCATTCTGAGGTATATTTAGCATTAAATAGATCATATTTTCCCCTGAAAAAATATGCTATAATTAGGAAAAATTGGAAACATAATCCATTTCAATTTAAATGTATAACAGGGATTCCGCTGGGGAAAATAAAAGAATCGCCACTTAAAGGCCCTGAACGGCTCAGTATTACAATTTTCCGATTTTTTCAAACACAAAAAACATGTTTGGCAACTGATTTAGTACACAAAACTAACATATACTGCCTAATAGATACATCTCAAGTCTTGAGATTTACATCTTAATCGCAATGTGAAGACAACAAAAACTTGTTTTGTGTACCACTCGGTGCAAAATGTCAATATTGACAAATTTCATTTCCGTAACCCAACGGCTTCGGCTCAGAAGCGAGTCGATAAACTCCGGCTATCGGAATTCATCGGCCCCAAATCGGTGAGTTGAGGAGTTGACCCGAGCATCTATCGGAAAATCGATTGGGCTTTGAAACACGCACCTGCTGTTTGTTTATCAACAAATATTGATATTTTCATCGACTACAAACTCATTTTTGTACCAAAATGAATGCAAACAGTTTCAAAGTGTGTGTAAATAGAAACCTGTTGGATTTATGTGTGGGAAAACCCAATAGGAGGCCAAATTCGGCAACTTGAGCCGTATAGGGGCTTTAATGTTTTGCTGCAAAATGGAAATATTTGTATATGAAATAAAGGGAGAGTACTGCGATAAACTTAATACTAGGCAGCCAAGGAAGATAATCCACTTTATAATAGCTAAACATGCTAAATGGGAATGATGATTTTTAATTGAAATACAAATAAAAAACTGTAGAACCTCTCTAATGTTGACATACAAGGAGACAGTGTGAAGGTGTCGACCGTATACTGGCCGTGTTCGCCTGCCAGGACGTGTAGCCATCTTGTACATAATCACTTGTTGAGGCTATACCTCTAGGGAAATTTGCAATCACAGTCTGATCAGGGTCTACACTGTTTTCCATCTTGTATATAATCACTGTATACCGTATATTTGACAAGATATACAAACCATACACAAATTTAAAAAAATATATATTGCATACATATTAAGGTTAATTTTCATCAATGTTCTTAATACAATTACAAGATCGTTTATTGTTGTTATTGTAGATGAATATTAAGAATATATATATATATATATATATATATATATATATATATATATATATATATATTTAACCTTCCTGTGTGAGTTTTCAAATGTCCCTTTATAATAATGCTACATGTATATTAATCGCTCCCCCCCCCCCCCCACCCCCCCCCCCCCCCATGCATGCTTTATTCTTCCCTTTGTCAAAATGTGCTTATTGTATGATATGCTAATGATATATTGTTGAAAACGTATATAATATAATCATAAATGTTATTTTTAATGAAGATTTGGGTATATTTGGGTAAGATTTGGGTAGATTTTGGTAAATCGTGCTGCCGCAAATTTTAGACAAGTTTCTGACTCAGCCTTTTAATAGTGGTACAGCTGTATGGTGTATCTTTGCCTGTAAATTAAAAAAAGCACATTTATAATTTAAAATATATTACAAAAGACATTGTCTTTTTACCTTTAAACACATTGTTTGCAACTATTCATGAACAAATGTGACATTTCATTTCCTCGAATGTTGACTTCCGGTTACAATTTGGGAAAATTGGAAAACCAGTGGATTTATAAATAGACTGATCCGCGCAACCATCTATAGTCTGTTTCACGAAACCTGCCCAAATTTTACGGCTATATAAACAATGCAAAAACAATATTTTTTTCGATAATATTAAATTAAAGGAAAATTTAAGAATGATCCTTCTTTTTATTTCGTGAAATTTGGTCAAATATTGGTTTTATTACGAAAAATTGATTTCTCTATGGGAATTTAACATGGGGGGAAAAGAGGTAGATCTAGAGGACTTTTTTTGGGAAATTGACTCCGAATCCTAGCTAGATAGCTTGGAAATGATCTAAGAAAACAAAAGTTAAATTTAAAAAATCGGTCCAGTATTTCTGAAAAATTTCCTTATGTTAAATCCCCATAGACATGAAGTTAAAAAAATGGGGAAATTTTGTTTTCGCAATAAAATCAATATTTGACAAAATTTCACGAAATAAAAAGAAGGCTCATTCTTAAATTTTCCTTTAATTTAATATTATCGAGAAAAAAATACGGTTTTTGAATTGTTTATTTGGCCGTAAGGTGGGTGCAAGCGATGGGTAATTTAACGATCGGGGTTCATCCTTACCGGAATTCCGACTGGAGACCTGGTTTGGCCCTCACATACGTCTTTGGCATTTTGTATGTGACAGTTGAATCTGGTTATACCCCTTATGTGAGTATTACGATTATTCGTAATCCTATTTTAGGGGAAGGGGCCAAGTGACTTTGGTGTGGTATGGACCTGCCACCAGGTCAGGTTATTCTAATTTCAGGGCTGAATATATTATTTCTCGATGTAAATATTCCGTTCTGATTTTGGAATCCCCCCCCCCCAATGCAGCAGGTTAAAACGGGATCGAACCCGCGTTTGCCCAGCCTTAAATGACCTTAGCTGTTGATAGGCCGTTAAACACCAATAAACAAACAAAATTATATGGCCGTAAAATTTGGGCACCTTTCGTGAAACAGACTATAGGTCGACTAAAGGTCGCGATCGGTGTTAGGAAATGGCTAAATATTACAAGTCTGATGGTATTTTAGTGCGCATATTAGTGTATATAGGTGAACAAATGATTTTTCCGTCACCTGACAGCAAAATTGGTAATAAAAATCAAATTTTCATTAATTAAAGTGACTTTTCGCAGAACGTTTTGCAGCAGCCGATGGGTAGCTCAAAGCCAAATTGCGTGGGGCATGAAGTCACGCGAAATAACGTTTCAAAATGGTCGAATTTTACCCGGAAGTGCGTATTTTCTTCGAGTTTTTCACATTTATTGCTGAATATCGGAGAATAACTTGATATAAATATGTTCATATGATCAAGTTGACATTACTTTATCGATTGGTGTTGAAAACGACAGATGACATTGTGTAAGTAGTTAATATATTAGCATTTCAATACGGATCGTATTTCCATGGTGCAGATAGGGAAAAACAAAATGGCCGCTTAAGCTAGGATAACACGTACTACAATACGCTACAATAGGCTACAATAACACGTAAATAAAGCCGAAGGTATGCGTAGTTTGTGGCTGCAACAGCCACAACATGCAGGAAAAGACCTCTGCTTCTCACAGTTCAGAGATATGAAAAATAATAACAAAAAAATGTCCTAGCAACTAGTCTAATGTTAACTCGATTCCAACCGAAAAATCCACCCACCACAACGGCACACGCCCACGCCAGCCCGGACCTACCTGTTAGCAAATCCAAAAGTAACAATCCAATGATTAACAATTAACACAATAGAAATATAAGTTAATTTTCAATAGTAATAATGGCCGCTGCCGGTAATAATGGCCGCTGCCGGTAAGCGTGAGATAATTGCCGGTCGATAAAAACACACGACCCATTTTGTCCGGTGCCTCAATCAAGAAAACCTTTGACAGAATCAGGAAAATGAGGTTAAATTGGTATTTTTTTTTTTATTTTTTTTTTTTATTTTTTTTTTTTTTTTACAAAATACCGACATAATATCTTTTACTTTTCGTACATTGATTATGCAATCATGCAGCAATGCTTTGCAGATATGTGTTAAGCATACTCGTGTTGACAATTCGAAAGAATTATTTGTTTGACCCGCCATAATCATTTACACGCGTGTGTAGCTATGCTGAAACGGATGCCGCCGGATGTCATTAATAATGCGGCAGGTGTACTCTAAAATCAACGAAACCACACATATTCTATGCTGATTGGTTGAATCCACTGTTTTTATCTACTTACTTGATTGAAATAAACAGAAAATTATTCGACATGTCAAAAATAAATAGCTTGGTCCGATATGTGGCTGTCACTGGAGAAATGGGGCTTGTGTGACCAGTGTAGGTTTTGATCAAATAGCACACTCCTGTAGTCTGAAAACGGTATAGACTGTTTGTTAGTGTGTTTCAGTGATGGAATGGCAGATCCTGATCAGACTGTGCTGTCCTGATGAGACTGTGCGGTCTGATCTGGATCTACACTGGTTCTGATCTGGATCTACACTGGTCACAAAAGCCCTATATGCTGTAAGCCACGTGTTGTGTTTGGCGGACAACAGACCTTCTCGGTCGCAGTGCCTATTAATCGCTCTAATAAGTACGGCGGATGTTGACACAGCTTAAAACAATTGCCCGGGGTGATGTTCCGTCACTGGCCCTCCAGTGCACACCACCCCCGTGGCAATTAGAGCTACTAATTTCCCCGCGGCTGGCATTTTGACCAGCATATTGCACCAGGTCCATCTACGCATCTGATATATAGCTATGATAAGTGTCTATACTCTGTTACCCGCTTGGTCACTTGGACCATACATACAATCATTATGCTCAGTTTAAAATGATATATAAGATTCATACCCCATCAAAGTGTGATATACTCCTTTGAATTGACGAGTCTTTGTTGGGAACAATTTCGGTAACTAGTTATGTACCGGCGTAGTTAAAATAAAAAAAATAATATATAATTCATCCAGAAACATAAAATACAGTAATGTATGTTTCTGATTCATCCATACATGATAAGTTTTCGCTGATGCATTTATGTGATGTGGGGGTCGGTGTGTGTGCGTGGGGGGGGGGGGGGGGGGGGGGCATTTCAATAAAAGCACACGTCTGACAAAGAAAGCAAGGTCAAATAAATACAATTCATTTACGTACGGTTGTAATTAATGTTGACCTAATGACCTTCGTACAACAATTATCATCTTGCCACTAAATTCACGTGCGTGGATAAATACTTGATCACACTTTTATTTATCATATTAACTTAAAAACATTATCATACATTATTTATCATGATGGAGATATTATATGAATATAAATTCAGGTAAATATATAAAACATCCAATCTTCCATGGGCTTGGTCTAGATCCTTGGATTGAAGAATCGTGTGAATCGGAAATGAGAAATTACGTTACATGTAAAGTACATAGACTCATTGACAATATATAAACGGGACGCTTAATCCGCCCTGTTACTACATTATTATTATATACCGAATGGCCATATATATACTGGTAAGTTATTTATACAACGGACGGCAATAACGTCTATGTGCACAACACTGATTTAACTATTATATGTTCGAAAATGTTGGACAAATATCACTGTTGATAACACTTTTTAATATGGAGGTGCTTTTCTGGTCACCTACTGTTATGGCGGACTGTTGCTAGGCTGGCGTTTACCGACCGGAAGTTGCGTCATGCAAAAGAGGTCAATAAACATGCTTATTCCAATGGAGTATGTTTTATTACCGCATTTTTGGGGCTGTTATATTTGCATGGATTATTGTGTTTCTGACATGTGGCACGACATCATTGGATCAGTGTAAAAAAAATTTGAAGGACTGAAAGACAAATCTTACCATGAGGGCATGACAAACTAACAAACTGTAACATTATCCAGATGTAGGCTTAAAAAGGATCTATGATCCTTCCTTCTGAGCCTAGCAACGATTCTACTTATTCTACAGGTGTTCCATATATTGCACAAAAAGATTATTTCCTGGCATTTTCTGACGAACAAACAGTTTAATACTTTGCAGTTCTGTTAAAAAACTTGCACAGACCAATAATAAACATGTAAATATACCTACTTTGACATGGATTATTCTTTCATTCCCGTTTTATTCGCATAACACGAGGACAGAATGAACTGTTATTGTGACCATATTTTATAATGGCCGGGTCTCAGCTACATGTATAAAGATGCAGATAATATAAGATAGAGTAGTAAAAGTCATTCGTACAGCTGAGATTATCAACTACCAATTGGCAGGAGGTGCCCATTTTGTTACGGTGTAAGACCATATTATTGTTAATTGTAACCCCAGACGAAAGTCGTTGGGGAATCCGGATACTATGGATTTGACACCGAACATCGTCCGCGTCAGTCACATATTTATGACACTTCACACATGCATAGACCACGAGTCAAAGGTGTGTCAATCGCAAGAATAATAACTCTTGCCTCACAAATATTTTTGGATATCTCCCTTTGTTTGTTTTGCACATCTCCCTTTATTTTTGCGGTGGATGCTTGTAGGTGGTGAGGGGGATACACATGCGCTTGTGGACAAGTGGCATTTTCTAGTTATAATAAGGTTTCCAGCTTCCAGTAGAACACAAGTTATTGTAGCAAAATAACATGTTTAAATTGATAATTTTCCATACAGTCAGCTCATTGTGTATCTTCAATTTTCCACTTAGAAATACAGGCGTGGAAAGTTGTCCAATAGGATTCGTTGCACATGACGCCGCCGTGCTATCGTAGTGGAAACTCCACAATGATCGGTGGTAGCACTACCGGGTCAGTAGCCTATTTCATCAACCTATCAACACTTGATCAATCAGGACCAGTAGCCTATTTCATCAACATTGCAAAGTATACTTTACTAGCAAAGTATACTTTGAGGGAGTAATCATTTATTTTTCCTGAAATGCATTATTTCATATAGAACTAACAAATGCATATATTTCATGATTAAAAGTATGCAGAATTATTATACTGAATGTATTACATTATCACAGCCATTAAATGGCTGTGATAATGTAATGTAAATTCAGTATAATAAAAATTAATAAATTTTAAAAAAATTGAAAATTTCTCCCTCTAAAGTATACTTTGCTACTAAAGTATACTTTGCAATGTTGATGAAATAGGCTACTGGTGGCAAAGCAGAGAAGCTGGTGATGGAACGGCTGTGGATCTGAAGAAAGCATATTGGAGTGAATGGCAGGTGGTTTGTAACATAGGACTAAATGAGTGGCTAATCTCAAGAACTCATAAGAAGGATGTGAATGAAGCCTATGCGAGTCTGGTGAAAAAGGTACACAAACCGGCTGAACAAGTGATACCAAAGAAGAGAATTTGTACTTACAGCAAAGGATGGTGGACAGTGGAACTATCACAGTAATCACTGTAACGTAAATCACTTAAAAAGTCTAAACAAAATCTGGTCCGACCCGGCAAATGAGGCAGAATACACCAAAATACTTCAAGAATTTAAAAATTAGCGTATATATGGAAGATCTATATAATTAGGGGTATGGACCCAAAGAGAGCCCAACAATTCTGGGATAGTGTTGGTAAAGTAACAGGAGTAAGACTGTTGGAGATGCAAATTATGATGAAAGCTGCACACCCGAAAATGCCAGCATTACATTGGAAGAGGTCTCGACGGCAATTGAGATGGCAACGTAAGTCAGCGCCTTCACCAGTAAAGAAGATTTTGTCAGTTTTTTTTCTCAAAGAAAAGCGGGTTAAAGATTGTAGAATGTCACCACTGTAGTTTTCATAAGAACTGGTCCACTATCACTTTAAGTTTCAAATTGGATCCAAATGTTCTATTACCAAAACCGGGAAAAGATACAATACAGTCAGATCTTACAGCCCGATTTACTCGAAAGCGTAATGGGGATTTTTTTTCAAACCGTGGTCAATGTCAGACGAGTTTGGAAATTGGAGTCTACTTGAGCTCTGGGGCCCGTTTAACTAAACTTTGTACGACTAAAATGTTCGTAAGTGCAAAATTATGATAGTGTATAAGTTTCACATTAACAATGTTTTCTTGTAAACGATTATTGGATTTACATTTATTGAGCATGGGCTGCATATGCAGCTTTTGCGCAATAAATGTAAATTCATCAATTGAAATTTACAGGCGATCCTAAATTTGCACTTACGAACATTTTAAGTTCTACAAAGTTTAGTGAAACGGGCCCCAGGCATCTACACGGAATGCCTACAGGAGATCATGGGCCCGTTTCACTAAACTTCTTACGACTAAAATCTTCGTAAGTGCAAATTTAGAATCGTCTAGAAATTTCAATTGATGGATTTACATTTATTGAGCATAGGCTGCATATGCAGCCTATGCTCAATAAATGTAAATCCAATATTTATTTACAAGATAAAGTTGTTAATGTGAAATTTACAGACTATCATAATTTTGCACTTATGAACATTTTAGTCGTAGGAAGTTTAGTGAAACGGACGGACCCCATGTGTGCAGTCATTAGTTTGACTTATAAATGCTTTGATGGACAGTCACAACTCAAAAAATAACACTCGGTGCTGCTAGACATGGACTATTTCATCTATTTCATTTCGTCTGTGTTGAAAGGGTTAGAAAACATTTACTTTACAGGGCTCCAGATAAGGAATTAGTAATTGAGTATTGTCACTCCATCATTTCTGAAGCAATTGGGTATTTCAAAATTTTAATTGTGTAAAATAGAATCACACTACTGTTTACACATCAGCAGACCGCACTTATTGAATAGTTTGCTTCTAAATGAAAACACATCTTGGTATTTCATTAGAATTGTCTCCTTGGAGACAATTCTAATGAAATACCAAGATGTGTTTTCATGGTAAAATAAGAAAATATGTATATTTGTGGTCTGTTTATTGTTGTCTGCAGCATGATAAAGGTACCATAAAATTGATATTGCTTTTTGATACTCGCTACTTCTGATTTCAATTGGGTTTTTGGCAATTTTAATTGGGTATTTACGCAAATACGCAGCTTATCTGGAGCTCTGGACTTTATATTTGTTCTATATTATGTTACAGTTTTCATTTGAGGGAAACATATTTCCGGGTCGGAACTTTAACCAGACCTACAGATGTTACTCTGTGTCCATGCATGGAGATCGGGAGGATGTGGAGAGGGGAGGCAAAAGTAGGTCATCTTTTATTGTGAAAGTCACTGTAGAGACTGGCCATTTGTTGTTCCTGATCTTCTAACATAGTACTGTGACATGTTAACAATTTATCCTGTGTGTTAGATGCAGGACTGGGGCCTGTTTCACTAAACTTCGTATGTTTGTATGTGCAAATTTAGGATCGTCTGGAAATTTCAAATGATGGATTTACATTTATTGAACATATACTCAATAAATGTAAATCCAATAATTGTTTACAAGAAAACAGTGTGTGCTTGTCCAAAGATTTGCACGAATCTGTCTATGCCAGTTATTTAGTGTGACTGAGTTCATCAACCAACACGCAACTTGAATGGACTTGTCCATGTTTATTTTTGGATTATTCTACAAATGGGTTAATTTCTCTCAACTAATGTCCATGATTTGTTGAATATCTCCTTGTCAGTTCATTACCATGCTCAAATAAGTGAATTTTTAATTTGTTTTACTTTTGTTCCCTGTTTAATAAGGAATACAATCAATAATACATTTGTAAAAGTGGATTGATGTCTGTAGTATTAAATAGACATAAACTCAGCTTCAATATCACTGAATAACATAGATTAATTTTGTTGTGATAATTTTACTCGACATTCTCACATTCACATTTTACTTGGGTTTACATTGTTACATGTATCAGTGCTCCAGATAAGGTGCGTAATTTGGAGGTAAATTTCTTATTTCTCCATCAAAAATGGCAAGTTGGGAGTGCTTTAGAATCGTCTCAATGAGACGATTCTAAAGCACTCCCAACTTGCCATTTTTGATGAAGAAATAACAAAATTTCACCCCAAGTTGGTCAAATTACGCACCTTAGCTGGAGCTCTGATGTATGTATGTATTCTAGTGGGTGGCAGGTGGGAGCACGCGATGGGTAATTTAACGATCGGGGTTCATCCTTGCCGGAATCCCGACTGGAGACCTGGTTTGGCCCTCACAAATACGTCTTTGGCATTTTGTATGTGACAGTTGAATCTGGTTATAAATACCCCTTATGTGAGTATTACGATATTCGTAATCCTATTTTAGGGGAAGGGGCCAAGTGACTTTGGTGTGGTATGGACCTGGCACCAGGTCAGGTTATTCTAATTTCAGGGCTGAATATATTTGTTCTCGATGTAAATATTCCGTTCTGATTTTGGGATTTTCTCCCAAATGCAGCAGGTTAAAATGGGATCGAACCCGTTTGCCCGGCCTTACATGACCGTAGCTGTTGATAGGCCGTTAAACACTAATAAACAAACAAACATGTATGTATTCTGAACTCCGGGAATTTTATATTTCAGTCATCATGCCGCCGTCAGCACTGGATCAGCTCAGTAAGTGCAATATATTGTTAATTTTAAATTTATGATAATCAGGTTTTTTTTATTCAGTTTGCAACCAGTGTAGTCCCAGATTATTGTGCACATCTGTACTCGGGGCCCGGTTGCTCAAAGCTTCTGTTAGCTTAACAGACTGTTAAATCCTTAGCATTGTTATGAGCAACCAGGCCCTGATTAGGACCTACAACTATCGCTGTTCATTCAACAAAATGTTCCTCTGTTTCCATACATATTATCCTGTCAAGAAGTACAACAATACCCTTTTAACACCAATCTTACCTGGAGCCCTGGTCCACGTGCCTCCCTATTTCAGCACGCCTTCACATCCAGTACCCGATGTTGTTCAAGTTGACTAACAAGAAGATGAAACGGGAGTCACACTGTGGCGTGCTGGAATTTGTGGCTGACGAGGGTAGGATCTACATTCCATACTGGGTAAGCTATCATTGGACACTATAATCGTTCTGGTCGGGGTCTACTGTGTTCGCCATTCAGTAACAGTGTAGATTCATATTGGACAGCATGGGTGCAGAGTGGTATTGGCAAACAGTGTAGATCCAGATGGAGCCGGATGACCATCTCATCAGGATCTGCACTTATTGCAAGTAATTTTCGTTTTTTTATGCCACCGTGTTTCGAAGAAACGGGTGGCATATAGTGTTTGGACCGTCCGTCTGTCCGTCCGTCCGTCCGGGCACACATTAGGGTACTTATGGGGTAGGGGGCGTGGCCTAAGACAATAGAAGACAATGGAACTTATTCCGTACCCCGTAAGCCTATTGTGTCTTACGGGGTATTTCCTTTGATCTTTTATATAGCAAGTACCCCCTAAGGTCCGAAATGTAAGTTCGTCCGTCCGTCCGTCCGTCCGTCACACTTTTCGGTTAACCACTTTGTCACAGTTTCTCAAATATGCTGCAGGTGGCATCCGCGTTCGACAGACACATTTCTTGTTCCTTATATATCTGCATTCATTGGATTTTGGTTCATATTTGTTTATTGTTAAACTGAAATGGTCTTGGGACAAAGTTATACGTATATACAAATTATCTGACATTTATATTCATTTAATTTTTCGCGACATTTAAATCAATTGGCCAGTTTGTCCATGAAATTGACGATAATTGTGGAATTCATTATTTTATTTATTTACATAAATACATATTTCCTTTACTCGTGGGTGGCTACGCAACAATGGTCATGTAGGTACTCAAAAATAAAAACGTAGACCTTTATAAATTACGTGTATTTGTATGCGTGTGTGCCGTTTGTATTATGTGCTGGTCCCTATTACTATGTGGGTGAAAAATACAATAATATCACGATTATTGCGAATCAAATCTGGTTGGTGAAATTAATTAGGACTTACCACCTACCAGTAGTTCTGCACTATTAGCCAATCAGTAAGTGAACCTTGACATTTGTGTCAACAATTTTTGACATACAGTCGAACACCAGTATCTCGAAGTTGGAAGTCGAAGGGAGATCGTATTTTAGTCGAGATATGACTATGTTCGAGATAGCGATGAAGTGACATGGTCAAATTTTGTATACAAAATAATTGATTATGACATTAATCACCATCAGATTGAATGATTAATACACGCTGAATTTAATTCAGGAAAAAAATGACACATTTTAATCACCAATTAACTAATGACCAAAGGTAAACTACGGTACCCAACATTACAGGTGGCGTCACAACTCTCAGTGAATTGCTTAAATGGCCAGCGTGATATGCTTAATGAATCGTGTCAAACACTCAAACAAATCGAGGTGGACCAATTAAGTAAACAACCCGAGGCAGGTGTGAATTTATTTTGTTTTGTTTGATAATAGGTTTTGAAAAATAGTGTTAACCAAATTGATCTTGGCAGCCAGGCGCTTAGGTGATTTACCCAAGCCTTTATGTGATTGAGATAGCAAAGTGATTTTTAACATATTTTTATACGAAGAGGACAGAATGAACAGTCCAGATAGAGAACATATACAAGATAGGGCATGTTCGAGATAGCCAAGGAAATTTATATTAAACAAATAAGGATATAATTCGGGACTTTAACGAATCATCGAGATAGGGAATATCATCGAGATACTGATGTTCGAGGTACTGGTGCTCGACTGTATCTCTAAATATTGAATATCTCCTGATCCATTAGTTGGATCATTGCCAAATTCCATCAACAGCTTCCTTATCTTCTAGCACAGTTCTGCATGCTCTGTCTGTTTGTGACAAGCATGGCTGGTGTTGTTACATAGACTGAATGGTGAACAGTGCAGACCCTGATTAAGTCATCTTGATTGATTTTCGAACGGAAACATTGTCAATGAAAATGACGATGCAATAATGCAGGCATTTCCAGAGCTGGTCAATATTGTACACTGCGCTCCAGATAAGGTGCGTATTTGAGTAAATACCCAATTAAAATTGCCAAAAACCCAATTGAAATCAGAAGTAGTGAGTATCAAAAAGCAATGAAAAATTTGTGGTATCTTTATCATGCTACAGAAAACAATAAACAAACCACAAATATAGCATATTTTCTTATTTTCCATGAAAAACACATCCAAGGAGACAATTCTAATGAAAAATACAAGATGTGTTTTTATTTAGAAGCAAACTATTCAATAAGTGCGGTATGCTGATGTGTAAAACAGTAGTGTGATTCTATTTTACACAATTCAAATTTTGAAATACCCAATTGCTTCAGAAATGATGGATGTGACAATACGCAATTACTGATTACTTATCTGGAGCACTGGTACATGCATGTTGTTTGGGTTTTCACCAGAATTATAAAGGGTTGTATATTGTATGTTTATATATATATATATTGTTTTAAAGTCTTTATCAAAATAGTGTGAAACTGTATTGACGGTCCTATGTTTATTATTTTTTCGACCACATGGTCTTTATCAAAATAGTGTGAAACTGTATTGGCAGTCCTATGTGACATAGGTCTTTATCAAAATAGTGTGAAACTGTATTGACGGTCCTATGTTTATTATTTTTTCGACCACATGGTCTTTATCAAAATAGTGTGAAACTGTATTGGCCGTCCTATGTGACATAGGTCTTTATCAAAATAGTGTGAAACTGTATTGGCAGTCCTATGTGACATAGGTCTTTATCAAAATAGTGTGAAACTGTATTGGCAGTCCTATGTGACATAGGACTGCCAATACAGTTTCACACTATTTTGATAGAGACCATGTGGTCGAAAATTTAATAAAAACAGTGGCTTTAAAACAATGTGTATTAAATTGTGCTTCCCTTCGGAGGTCATTGGAAATTACTACATATTATATCTAGATGTTGAATTTAAATTGTGTTTATACATGACTATACATTGTATCTGCAAATAAAAACTACACAATCAGAATTATAAAGGGGGCATGGTAAAGCCAGAAAAAAGGGCAAATTGAATATGTAAAAAAGGGGGCATGAAACAACTTTTTTTTAACATTAATTGTAAATAAATCTTGAAATAGTCGAATGCCAGTAAAAAAAATTACTTGAGCTTACATTCTGGTTGAATAATGATAATGCCTTTAATGGTGTCGGAGCAAATTGTAATTATGTAATAAAAACTGATTAAAAATATGGTGCCACTACATTTAGGCATAATGCCACCTACTGGGTGAAAACAGGCTGGGTGAAACCATAGAATGTACATAACCTAACTGATCGACGGAGGTGGGTGAAGCACAATATATGTATGTAACTACTGACCGACGGACCGATGTGTTGACAGATGATGAAGAATCTGCTGCTGTCCGAGGGCGACCTAATGCAGGTGGAGAACGTGTCCCTGAGTATCGCCACCTTTGCCAAGTTTCAGCCCCAGCACACCGACTTCCTTGACATCTCCAACCCCAAGGCCGTGTATCCTTCCATATAGAAAATACCAGTCTAGTCTCTGGATCATAGATCCAGATAGATCCAGATAAGCTGCGTATTTGCGTAAATACCCAATTAAAATTGCCAAAAACCCAATTGAAATCAGAAGTAGTGAGTATCAAAAAGCAATGAGAACAATTGTGGTACAGAATGAACTACCAAGATGTGTTTTCATGGAAAAAATGGAAAATAATAAAAATATGCTATATTTGTGGTCTGTTTATTGTTTTCTGCAGCATGATAAAGGTATCATAAATTTGTTATTGCTTTTTAATACTCGCTACTTCTGATTTCAATTGGGTATTTAAGCAAATACGCAGCTTATCTGGAGCCCTGATCTCGAACCACAAGGCTGTGGATCCTTTAGTATGACTGTTCCAAGTCGGTACCATGGCCGTGACATTTGCTTATATCATCTTAATATGTATTCTATTTTATGTCCCTGTCTCTGTGTATTTAAGACCTAGGCGACTTGTTTTTGTTCAATAATTCACCTTAACCCGACTCTCAGCTTAGAGAACCTGTTGAGAAGTTTTGCTTGCTTAACCACAGAAGATCTCATCGAATTCAAATATAACGACAAGGTATGTAACATTCATTGTTTGTGTCAAGGTCATTACCAAGGTCAGGAATGATCGAGACAAATTGTCTCCCCCAATTATCATAAGAACCAAGTATACTTCAATTGTTATGACGTTATGGCCAATATAGCTTGATCTGACGAACGAAAAGTGGTAACAATGCAGTTGAAGTGTAAGGGATAGGCCAGAGTAGATAAGTACACGTAGTCACTTAATCACTTATAATGTACACTATATTACATGGGGAACACACAGGAATACATGATACATTGATATGCGACATCACTGTACTGTGCATGACACTATTCAATTACTACAAGGTTGTAAGCCAATCGACTGTTATACTTTAACGCAACTTAAAAGCTATAGACGAATAAACTCGGTATGTGGTATCTCAATGGTCCCGTAGTGGACAATAGTATGAATGCACAAGTACTTTGATGATCGCTAATCAAAGTGAAATAACATACAAGTATAACATGGCATAACGAACATTGGAGGACAAAATGACAATCATCTGAGCTACCCCAGTGCTGGCGTATCTCAATAGATAGTGTAACCTCTGAGTATCAAGGTCCCAAGGTCTGCCTCACCCGCAATATGAGGTCTAGTCAACAATATGGCTATAATCCAACTTCAAGTGGATTAATCCATAAACAATATATGTAGTCTTACTACAATCCTTTAGCCATGATATGCCATGATAGGAGTATTACCATACACTATCAAAGTATACTATGTATTGCCTATGCAATATATTTCCAAAGTATGAATCAAAGTCAAAGCCGGATGTGGTTACATCACATGATAGTCAATAAACGATAATGTTCCGGAAGCTGGTTCCCGGAAGTAAAGTTCCACAGGTAGTATTATCTCCGAAATGGTGGACAGATGTAAAGTTCCTATGGTATCACTCGACTGTAGCAACCCGGATGTGGAGACCGGATGTAAAGTATCCATGGTGAATCAATGGGTTGTAATACCGGAAGTGGTAGACCGGATGTAAAGTTCCGATATAATACCCAAAATGGCGATTATCACGTTGGCTAAGACGCCGGGAAAAGTTTCACTTAGGTGACATTCAACTCGGTGGTAGTATAATGATATGATATGTGTGTATGGCGTTTCACTTCACTAAACTATGGCTGTGACTGTCTGCTGAACGCGAGGTAGCTATCACACACTGCTCTATACAGGCCTGTACCCGGAGCTGCTACACACACTGCGCCAGACAGACGTTACGGACACTCGGACGACCCGATACTCTGCACTGACTGGGGTCTGCCCTCAAACGAGTGGACCAAAACGTCCAATGTGGCTCGCTGGAGCGTTCTCAAGAGGCTACAAAAATGAAATGAATCTCCAATTACTGGACGAATACGCAGACAGACAGACATGATGCACAACAGACTAAAACGGGAATCGAACAACGGCAAATCACAGCTGAAATAAAATGTTCTAGGTACATACCAAAATCCTCCATGTCACTGGTGAATACAGTACTAGTCTTCTGTAACCAGATTAAAATATGTGTCCCGCCAACACATAGCGAGACATCGCTTATATACGCACCAGTGAAACATGCACGGAATAATGGATATGCTACCCCTCGTACGACATCTCACATAAATACTACAAACCATGGCTTTTGCCATGTCACCCTAGGTTATATTTGGCATAAATATATGTTCCCACGCCTTAAATTCAACCAAACCAGTGTACAGCCCTCGTGGAATAAATACCATCCAACATGGTATACCCCACACTACCATAAATCTGCACACTATAGACCCAGATCTCATAATCCGAAATCTACTCGACTGGTCTCGACAATGCGAAGGTCGCTTCTTGGCCCCGCCAAACCCCTCCATATCGTCCTACGGCTATACACTCAAATGAGAGTGTAGCACATACTAAACTCAAATATCGTGGTCATTTACGGAAATATCACGACACAAAACATCACCATTTATGGGATCTGATATATCCGTGTTGGCCAGTACCAGGCTATGATGAAACACTAACAGTAGCATACATAACAGGGCAGACCATGGTATGGTCTGCGCTGTATACTGGCTTCACCATCAGAAGGTCCCTTATATGGTGAAACACTGACACGCGGACAAACTCGGCTGGCACGGACAGTGGACATCCGTAATACTAAATAAAAGGTATCTTTTCCCTAGCGAAACCAGACACGCAGTCAACGAGTTCTCTACCACACACATGCATAGTCTGTGGCAAATATGGCGTGACATCAGTAAAACATTGCTCATAAAATAGACGTATATTTAAATCCGCAAATAGGACACGCATAAACGTATTTCCACCAATACAACATAAGCCCCCTTATTACATGCACATTGCACATGGCAAATGTACATGCCAAACCACAGGTGTGCAAAAACCACAGGTGTGTGAAACCACAGGTATGTGGAATCACAGGGATGTGAAACCAATAATACGCACAACAATACAACACAGTACCACACATCACAAATATACAATTATACGGATTTCAGAATGTACAAGAATACACGTGTCACGCGACATATCTCCCCCCTAAACAAAAAGTGTTTACACTTTCGTGCATAATCGCGAGACACGTTGGCACAGCTGAATCTACCCCGATATCCTGCTCAGGTAGTCTGCCCCCAGATTGTCGGCCCCTTTTATCGCGACAATACGCATTCTGGCTGACTGTTTCCCTGACCTTAAATGGGATAGGGTACCCCCTAATTCTTAATGGGTCTTGCGTTGACAACTTTATCTCATGTTTCTCCATATGGGTGTGTCCTGGTGCGTCCCTCAGGACATGGGTGAATTCCCGTAAGATCCCTTTGACTTGCGTCTTTTGTTTCTTGCCTAAATCAGGCGACAGGTCAACTTTGCTCTCCGTATCGGACTCTAATCCCCTGGGACATAACATGTTTTCTTCGGCACTACACCCACTTGGACTAGGATCCCCCTCTACTGTGTCTTCTATCACGGCCGCATTTATTACAGTGAGTATTCCCTTCCCCGGGTGCTCAGGCCTAGTCTCGTACCTCTTTAACATGTTTGCA
>CM055277.1:51796450-51858698 GCA_029237695.1 Conchocele bisecta
GCTCGCAACAAAGTTCGCAGCGGAGCACCAAATTGTTAACATTGTTAACCATTGTTCAGCATTTGTTCAACATTTGTTAAGCATTGTTCAGCATTGTTCAACAATTGCTAAGCATTGTTCAGCATTGTTCAGCATTTGTTCAGTAATTGCTAATTAATTATAAAATTAATTGATAACTTCGTAAGTAGTTGGTTGATCAGTCTTTAGCAAAAGCTTGGCGTGCTTAGTTTCCGAAAGCATCCGTCTAGCCTCCAGGCGCTCCTCGCGCGTTGGGATAACGTCATTCTCTCGAAGACAGTCATCGAATGAGTCTCGGTCCTTGCAGTGAAAGAGGGCGACCCATTTCGTTTGCTCGCGCAGATCCTTGAGGACGGCGTTGTACTTTTGAGTGGATATCCATACGCTTTGCCTAGCATGGCGGCCAGAAAATGCGAGCTCAGAGAGCATGTCCTTCTTTTTGGTCATCGCCGCCTTGGCCGAGCAATCGTCAATCACGTATAGGGTGGGCTCACCCTGGAATTTTTGGCATAAACCACGCAGCCAATCGTGAAGCCTATCACCAGGGTCAATAACGTATACCTCAGGGTCGGTCCATATCCACGGACGCCGCTGATAAGTATCGTTGTGCCGCACAGTGGGAAACAGGATCACAATGTGACGAAAGGCATCGCGGTAGGAGCCCTCGAGCAAGTCTAGGATGAAAACCGTTTTTCCACATCCTGTCTGCCCACATATTATGGCAGAGTGAGCATCTCCAATCGTGAATTGGTATTGATTGTTAATTTTCTTAAAATTAATTAATAAATCGTTAGATTTAGTAGAGTGCTGAGACGTATCGACCATCTTCGATGTTGAGTTGTGCGTCTGTAATTATATATAAGTACACGTTCAATGGCCCGGCTCCGTCCGCCTCTTCGGTTATCTGGATCGTCACACCCTCGCTAGCGTTCTCAACTTGGCGTCCGTTGCCGTGTATTTGGTCGTCGTCGCTGGCTCGCATGTCTAGCCAAAACGCGTATTTGGTATTCAGGAACTCCGCGAGGGAGACGGCCGAGAGATGCAGGTCTTTGGCAACTGCTGCAACCTCCGGAGAGCGCTTATAGCCGGCAGCAAACTGCTTTCTTACTTCGTCCCACTGCTGTGCGCGCGAAGACCGCGCTGTAGAGTTGATTGGGTACTCCCTCGATTGTCACCTCTACCTTCGTGATTTTGGGGTTATAGAATTTGTCGGTTTTTCTAGCACCGAACGCGAACCGAGCATCCTCGAACAACATCAGTATACCTTTCATCGAGCGGGCGGGTACGTTGACATTAATATTCCACAATGTGTCGCCTTTGTCTTTCGTCATCTTGCGATGGCGAAGAACTCGGTCGTAAAATATGGCAACGCGCCGGCGTACTGGGGTTCTGATCAATCGCGCGAGTTCGGGCATCGTGACCATGTCGTACTCCAGCGAAACATTATCTATCGTATACGTCGATAACATGTCGCTGGCTATGAGAACTCGGCCGTAGTCGTTGAACGTTAGTTCGTATTCGAGGCGGTCAGCCAAAGCGCTCTGATAGTAGGGCATGTGACTCTCCAGCAACTCAAAGTCGAGCGGGATGTAGAAGCGGTTGCCGTAAGCGCCCGCGACCGCGTTGTCGCTCGCGTTGTTATCTGCCTCGTTACCAGCCCCGATTCTAAGTTTGGTTACGTTCTTATTTTTGCTGGTGTCAATACCCTGATAGACAACGTTTTCGCGCTCTTGCGCCGTCATCCATAGGTCCTGATAACAATGGTAGACGTCGCTGTCATCGGTCAACATCACCTCATTACCAGAAATCTTTATCATGGTCTTCTTGACTATGGCGCGACCCAGGTTCTGAACGACGGTTCGGTTCTCGTCCGTCGACGTCAGCGAAATAGTGAAAGCGAGGCGAACAGTCCCCCCGGCACAATGACGTCGTTAGCTCCGAGGTTGGGGAAGCGGACCAGGAGCTGCTGGTTCTGGTCGATCGTCGATGGGTTGTTCGTAATAACGACACTCTGTCTCACGCCTTTTGCCCCGAGGGGCTCACGCAGTCTGCGGTATGGATTGAGTTTGCGACCGTATTGACTCGAAGACATAATTTAATGAAACTATATTAAACCCGTATGGTTTTGTCTTTAATACATAATTAATTTTAAGAAAATTAGATGGATGATTACGATATTAACACGAATAAAATCGGTAGAGAAGAGGATTATTATGACATAGATGGTGACGTCGATAACTATGATGAAACGACCTTCATAGATACTCCAGTTCCAATCCAATCGCAATCGGGGGAATTAGGTGGCGCTACCAACACCATTAGTCTAAGTCAGGAATTAGTCGAGTCCGCTGCAGACGTCTTCTACAACAATTTGGCAGACAAAGGTGTGGTCCCATCTGTCGGCCGCGACTACTCCAAGTTCGAATTGGATCTGTGCGTGGTAGATTGCGACTAAAAGCATCAAATGTACCGATCGTCAACACGATGACCGCAAACCCCTAGCGCTGAGCACCATTGCCGGAAACCGGGGCGGTGGTGAAATCATAAGGAGCGAACTAGGATTCGTAGATTGGAAGAGGGGTAAAACAATTATGCCGACCCGCGCTGTAGAGGCCCTACAGTCTACCGACGAAACGATGGCGAAAACGGCCGCCGATATAGAAACGGTCGAGCTCAGCGATATCCCTCGAGTAGCCACCGACGCTATTAACACGATGGAGCTCAACGAAAGTGAGATAGATGAAATATCAGGACGATGAATGACCCACCGTTACCTCTTCGCGAACTCCGGGGCCTCGATAAGGTTATGCAAACAAATCGTCCGGGGCGAACTGGTCCTTAACCTCGCCAAACTCTCGTCGCTGGATGAACATATCACGCTAGAAGAAAGAAAACTGAGGAAGCTGGTGGTGATAGAGAATCTACCGAGCGGATCACCGAACGCCTGCAGTCGTTGCGAGATGAAAGAGCAGCTCGTTTGGAGGCTGCATCGACTAACCGTGAGGCTTTCCGCACCCAAATAAGTCGGACTCCGCGAAAACAATCTCGAGGGTCTGCACGAGACGACACTCGGTAGCGTCTTCGCACTCTGTTCAGAGAGCAGGTGTCACGATAGCAAGCATCCTCGTTGCTATCAGCATGACTATATCGACCATAGTTCTAGTTTTCACTGGTGGTGCGGCGCCACCACCCGCGCCAGCATCCACACCACCACCCGCACCATCCGGCGGAGCCAAGGAGTGGGTAAAAAAACAACTAAAAGCCCTCGCCAGTCTCCTGGCTAAATTAGCCGAAAAGGCGGCTGCCGCACTACCTGGACTGATCGGAAGTATCGTTTCTTACTTGCTATCTATATTATCAAAAACGGTCGGATGGCTCGCCGAGAATGCTTGGGCTTTAACCGTGGCGATCGCCGGTCTCCTACTATTCTTCGCCAGAGAGTTCCTAAAACCAAAGCGTAAATAGTCCGATCGCCACGAGGGCGACGACGAGCGCTAATTTCTCCTCCTCGTGTGTTGTGCTTCCAATCTCGATTGTGTTTCAACATTGTTGATGGAACTCGATGGTGCATCCAATTTACGAATTGGGGGTACTGGGTTCGATTGTTGTTGAGGGTGTGTATCCATTTTGTGTTTTGGGGGTTTTATGAAATCGGTTCCACTTACAACTCCGCGCCCGATCATCTTGGGTGGTGGGAGCTTGATGATACCCGTGTTCACGTTCCCGTTGCGGCCGATTTTTTGATTGGTGGTTGCGACTACGATCTGATTATTGTAACCGTCAACCGGTCGTCTCGTAGTATCATATTGCTCGGCGCCATATAAGACCTACCTTCCAAATGCGTAGTCTACCGGGGTGCGGGCAGTCTGCAAAACGTCTTGATAATTCTGGATCGCCTTCTGGAGGTCCACCTTAGCTGAGATGGCGTCCTCGACAAGTGCCAAGAACTGTTTTTGTGTGTCAAAGGCCGTTCCCGTACCAAGTATAGCGCTGCGCGTTTGCTTCTGTGAGGCGAGGTTTGCCCATACGTATATGCGAATGGATTCGTTGAGACGAATAACCCCACCCTGCGTAAATCCAGTGCCTTCATCTAACATAAATGTGGTCCAAGCATTTCGCATCTGTGGCGTATCACCCAGGTCTAGGTATTCCACATGGGCTACTTTAGTAGGCAGCCAATGGCAATCACCATCATTACACGCTAGTCCACCAAGCACTTCAGCACCGAACGTCATCTTATTCAACTTATAATTATATTTAGTCCATGTTGCCATTTTTCTAACTGGTGGTGGGGTAGCTCCGCGAGCGCTCCATAGCCCTGAGAAATATACTGGAACTTTATCCAGACGCTCCCCACTAACTAAGCCTTTAAGGTGAACTAACCCTAAACTGTTGGTCGGGGTGTATACTTTCTGTCTCCAGTCGGCGTCTTTTGATACCCCAAATTCGCTACACAATCTTTCGAACGCCTTACGGTCGTATGCGCTGGAAATGGGATCCCAGCCATCGTCTTGAGGCAGTGGAATACCTAGTTCTTTGAGAATCCTCCTAATTGTGTAATACACGTGAAAGTTTCGGAGCATGATATTCTCGGATGCCAAATGGTCTTGATGCGAAACTCCGCATCCGGCCGTTGCGCACCATACAGCGAAATTTAGCTGGTTCTGCCAGAAGTTCATATTTGAAAACTCCCATCTTAGTAATACATCAAAGCCACTGTCCGATCTAACCGTTACGGTTGGGTGTACAAGGCGGTTAACAAGTCGTTTTGCTTGTATTTACCACCGACCGCGTACTTTGCATTAGAATTAAAGCTAAATGCTTTGGTATCCATTGAAAGATATTATTATGTTTGCTACTATCACTAATTTTCAAAAAGGGAGTTGTGAACTTCAACAATTAATAGACAACTGCTGCGGACAACGCCGAGTAGGCCTCAGATCAATCTCCTTCACGGTTGGGTGGAAAAACATTGAAATGCATAAGGAGATCTCCGGAATAGAATGGCCAGAGGCTATCTATTCCGCAGATGGTATAGATCTAGAGGACTCCGATAGTCCTGCAGAAACAAGGAGACGCCTTCGGGAAACAGCTGCCGCATTACTTCCTGGCCTTTGGGGTTTCGGAGATGTCCAAGCTTTAATCGCGACGAATATGCCTGATAATGGCACTCTCACAGTCTCAAAAGCCACGGGGATTGCGACATTGTCCGTTGATAAAAAATTAAAGATCACTCCGGGGTTGGCCTCAATGTTAGGATTTAAATTTGCACCCTCTTACAACGAGGATGAAGGGCGAGAGTTCCCATTGAAATTTGTCTTCCCCGTGGGCGAGCACCGCGGCGATACCCCGGTGAACTTCGCCTTCACAAAAACTCTCGGGGTGCACCTGGATCGGGTGAACACATCGTACAACACGGTAGACGGCACTCCCAGCACATTACTGAAAACCGTGCCCGCCAGCGACTGTTTCTTTGGTGAGACCCTGACCTTAGACTTCCCACACCCCGAGATGAAAGTTTTGGAATCGGGACACATCCACGAGTTGAAGATTTCTATTCTTGATGATAAAGGGCGAGAGTTGAAGAACGATTACCCGATTTCGGTCGTCCTAGAAATTTCAAATTAATTAATTTTAAGAAAATTATTTAGAATTAAACGCATGTTCGTAATATATATTATCAACATTATTGAAAATGAGTATATACGGACCAGGTAGTTCTTCCGATTGGGTGACAAATTCAAAGAATTTGGAACCGACAGAAGGGGGATTCATCCCGACAGAGGGCGACTTTTTTAACTACCCAAAGAACAAAGGCCTTGATCAATAGAACTATATCGGTGGCCACGGACGAGATTCCCAAGAGTCTACTATCACAACTTAGAGAATATGCCCTGGCTGTGAATACACAAAGTCGTGAAGAAACGCATACGGAACTAAACGAACTAGGTGAAAAAATAACCAAATTTCGAAAAGAGGCCCGGTTGGGGATTGATAAAGTCCGAGAAGACCACCAGGCGGACCTTACGGAGGCTTATGATGCGTTGCTCTTAAAGGACACTCTCATCAGTGAAGCGACACTTACCGAACTAGACGGGAAAATAACAAAATTTCGAAAAGAGACCAGGTCGGATATTGATAAAGTCCGAGAAGACCGCCAGGCGGCCCTTACGGAGGGTTATGATACGTTGCGCTTAGAGGACTCTCTCATCAGAGAAGCGGCACTTACCGAACTAAGACAAAACAATAACCAAATTTCGAAAAGAGGCCACGTCGGGTATTGAGAAAGCCCGAGAAGACCACCAGGCGGACCTTACGGAGCTTATGAGGTGTTGCGCTCAGAGGACTCTCTCGTCAGAGAAGCGGCGGTTGCCGAACTAGATAAAAAAAATAACCACAAAATTTCGAAAAGAGACCCGGTCGGGTATTGATAAAGTCCGAGAAGACCACCACAGTCGAACCTTGCGGAGGCCCTTGCGGAGGCTTATGATGCGTTTGCACTTAGAGGACTCTCTCAACAGAGAAGCTACACTTACTGAACTAGACGGGAAAATAGCCGAATTTATGAAAGAGACCAGGTCGTTGTTGTCGAGGGGGTTCCGAAGACCACAAGGAGGCCATTGCGGAGGCTTATGGGGCGTTGCGCTCAGAGGACTCTCTCAACAGAGAAGCGGCACTTACTGAACTAGAAAAAAAAATAACCAAATTTCGAAAAGAGGCCCGGTTGGGGGTTGAGGGGGTCCGAACGGGTATTGAGAAAACCCGAGAAGACCACCAGGCGGACCTTACGGAGGTTTATAGGGTGTTGCGCTCAGAGGACTCTCTCATCAGAGAAGCGGCGGTTGGTGAACTAGACGGAAAAATAACCGAATTTCAAAAAGAGGCCCGGTCGGGTGTTGAGAAAGCCCTAAAAGGCCACCAGGCTACCATTACGGAGGCTTATGATGCGTTGCGCTTAGAGGACTCTCTCAGCAGAGAAGCGGCACTTACCGAACTAGACGGAAAGATAACCGAAGTTTCTGATAAACTGAAACATGATCGTATAGCCGCGACCAAAGCTCTTGAGGAGGCCTCTTATAAGATTCGTAACTGAGGCATATAACGCAAACATGCGCTTGCCGGAATAGTGCGAACAATGTAAAACGCTAAAACGTGCCATAACAGTTTGGGCTGAGAAGCGGGGCCCATTGGTTGAGGGGCACTATGAATATTCGTTCGGTGCCAAAGCGAGTAATAAATGTGGGGGATACACTATGACAGCTGCAGGTGAAGTTATCCAAATGGCGGTCTGCTCGGTTAATGCTAGTGGTAAACCTGTGGGCGCGGTCGCGATAAATATTGTAGTAGATGGGGAAGAAAGGGGGGTTTGAGTCACTAAAATGTCTGGAGATAGTTCGACGGTGGTTTCGTTCTCCGGTTAGGATCGAATTAGACTTTCCAAAGGTAGTGTTATTAACTTTGTTACGAAAATCGGTGACCCAGAGAGTTCTTCCACTATTGTCTCATTGTTAATTGAACTTATTTTGTAAATACTAATATATTGAAAATCATGAACGAATCAACTCTTCCAATTGTCAATACCACTCCATCAACACTGTGTACAATTAACGAAAGAAGTTCAGATTTTAGGTTGAATAATATCGTCGCTATGCAGGATATTTTAGTTAGAGAATATACAAATAGAAAAAGAAACGCTAAAAAATATAGACGCGCGGTGAACATGGCTGAAGCATCTAGCACGGCTCTAGCGAGTGTTTCTGTGTTGTGGGGTGGGGCTGGGACAGCTGCAACTATATCCACCATTATAACGGTTCCTGTAGCGGGGATTTTATGTGCGGTGTCGGCCGTTTCTGGTTGTGTATGGTAATTAGGGCGTCGGGTGGAAAACTCGAGAAAAAAAAGTAGAAAACATGATAGAATATCTGTTCTCGCCAGTCGAAGAAAAATACCATCGACGTTATGGTGTCCAAAGCGTTGGCCGATAAGAAAATATCAAATTTAGAGTTTGAATCCGTGGTGGAAGAAATGGGGAGATATGAAAAATTGAAAAATGATATAAGAATCAAGGCGCGCGCTACCATGCCCAAAATTGAGTGTACTGATTGGGATAAATTTAGGGAAAAACTTGGAGATAAAGTCTGAAGAAATGTTACAGCACCATTGTGATATTTTTTAAAATAATTATATTGGTGCAGTAAACAAATTTACATATCTATACAATATGTGTTTTTCACTGAGAATTACGCCGGATACAAAAATAAATTCAGATTGCCAGTTTACATACCACCGATAAGGAAAAATACACTCAAAGTATGACAACGGCGTTCCTATAAGACCGCTCGAGGTTGATGAAAAATAATTTCAGATAGCCCGTTTACATACCTTCGATAAGGAAAATACACTCGGCTATAAATTAATTAGTAGTTTGTTGTTTTTTTTTCAATAATAATTTTTCAATATCTTTATAAGCGATATCGTAGAAATGTACATTCGTAAACGAATCGTTGGGTTTTAAATTTTTTGTATAATACACCTTAGTTTCATATCCGATACGCATTATCCGTCTTAATGTTTGTATTTGCCTCTTGTATAGTTGACATAATTGCCGGTATAATATTGGAAATGTAACGTTTTTATCGGAGCGTAATAAATTACGCTGGTATTTCATGTATTCGATATCACCTAGTGTTCTCATTTTATAGAATTTATATACAGGATTATAACCCCCGTAAGCTTCGTAAACTTCTTCAACACAGTCATTAAAAATTTGCAATTCAAATTGTATTGTATTATCCATTTTCTCTAATAATATTGGTACTTGTTTTTTCTGTTCAATTTTCCAATTTTATAAAATTAGTTTGTTAATGTTTTTTTACAGTGTTTTAATGCTGTAGAAACACCGTGACTTATTAGATCGATTCTATCTTTCTAACTGACTTTCCGATTTGAATTATTACTAAACGATAATACTTGCGAGCACGTAATCCCTTGTTAGCCATTCGATGAGTAGCCTGAGTGCCACCGCATGGTGGACATAGCAATGACTCGGCTTTGGTCCTACCTACCCCACAATGCCGACATGGGCGAGGTGAAACGGAACCTCTTCGCATCCATGCACGGTGATGTTTGCAATATTCGTAAATACCGGTGCGAAAACATCTCTCGTGACTACCTGTCTTCAATCACGCACACTTAACTAGAACCATTATGTTGTATATATATACTGAGTATAACATAGGGATTCTTATCTCTAATAGGGTGTATCTTCTCATGTCATAAATATATGGTCTCGCGGTTGATGAAAAATATGGTCTCATACATACCCGCCGAATAATAGGTGTGTTTTTTTCGAAAAAATTAAAATTATGCCTACTCCCCCCTTTGTGTTTTGAAAAATTAAAATTATGCTTACTCCCCCCTTTGTGTTTTTTTTGAAAATTACTCCCATTCACATAAATATTCTCATAAAATGGAGGAAATCCAAGTAGTATATAAAAGTCACAAATGATACCACCATGTGGTGGGGGGCATCGCGCGTTATCCGTTACCTTTAAGAGGGTGTTATCATTGTGACTCTTATATACTACTGATACATTTATTAATTTTTATTATACTGAATTTATATAATGTAATAAATTCTGTATAATAATTCTGCATACTTTTAATCATCAAATATATGCAGTTGTTAGTTCTATGTGAAATAATGCATTTCGGGAAAAATAATGATTACTCCCTCAAAGTATACTTTGCTTGATAAGTATACTTTGCAATTTTGATGAAATCGGCTACAGGAAATTATGGTTGCTAGGCTGGACTGGTATTCATACGTCAGTCCTTCTTCCTCTCACAATACATATTTTCATATGATTTCCACTGGCTGGGGATGGATTGCGGCCTAGAGATTGGGACACTGGACTTCAATATCAGAGGTTGCCAGTTCAATGCCCGCCCTAGGCCAAGGCGTGAACAATACTAGTGCATTTAGTATTTTCATCCCTCTGACTTGAAACCGAAGTTCCGTCATACATGACCTTAGCTGTTGATGGGACGTAAAACCCTATCACTTTTCCATTCCGCTGGATGTCGGATGAGACTTTAACCCTTACTACGCTGAATTAAATTGTGTCGTCTGGTGGAAATGTTTTATTTTCAATATTTCTCGAGAAAAAACTGTTTTGACAGCGCATGAGAATCGTCTCCACTGGAGACGATTCTCATGTGCTGCCAAAACAGGTTTTTTGTTAAGAATTAAGGCAAAAATGAAAAACAGCAGACGACAATTTTCGTCTCCCGCGTAGTGAGGGTTAAACCCTTTTCTATGCTAGTATGACCATAGCTGTTGCCTTTCATCATTTACCATGCATGCGTATTCCCTCACCATCTGTATGTGGCCTTGGTTTTGAATGGAAGCAATTCTCCAGTCAATCCATCGCTCATATGTATGTAGTGTTCACAAGCTTTACAATTGGGCTATCGTCTGAAAAAACCAACCTTACACTGTGTTCCAGTAGCCTATTTCACCAACATTGCAAAGTATACTTTTCTTGCAAAGTATACTTTGAGGGAGTAATCATTCATTTTTCCCGAAATGCATTATTTCATATAGAACTAACGACTGCATATCTTTGATGATTAAAAGTATGCAGAATTATTATACTGAATGTATTACATTATCACAGCCAAAATGGCTGTGATAATGTGATAAATTCAATATAATAAAAATTAATAAATTTATCTTTAAATTTAAAACTTCTTCCTCAAAGAATACTTTGCTAGATAAGTATACTTTGCAATGTTGGTGAAATAGGCTACTGGTCAACTCGCTCGTCGGCAGTCTGGTCAGGACATGTGGTCCGTTTCACTAAACGTAGTACGACTAAAATGTTAGTAAGTGCATATTTACAAGGTGCATGATCACGTGGTTACCACAACAACACTGTCTGAAAGTGTTGAAAGGCAATCACTCCAAAGTAAATATTATTTGATCTTCTTAATATGCAACGGATTTTGATAAAATATGGCGGAGCAAACTCGTCTTCATGACCTGCATTTGGTGGTCTCGGGACTTCGGCACATACATATGTCGTTTTTGCGAAGAATCAATTTCTGTGTCAGTATAGACAGTAAACACAGAAATCTATTATTCGCAAACACGACAGATGTTTGGGCCAAAGTACCGAGACCACCAAATGCAGCATAACAAGACGCGTTTGATGCGCCATATTTCATTAAACTCCGTTACATAATAAGGACAATATAACAGAATACGTACCTTGAATCGTAGGCGCTGCTGGAAGTTTCAGTAATTGTTGTTGTTGTTGTAACCACGTGATCATGCACCTTGATTTAGGATCGTTTGGAAATTTTAATTGATATATTTACATTTATTGAGCATAGGCTGCATGCATATGCAGCCTATGCTCAATAAATGTAAATCCATCAATTGACAATATCCAAACGATCCTAAATTTGCACTTACTAACATTTTAGTCGTACGAAGTTTAGTGAATCGGGCCCCAGGAGCTAGACTGGTCAAAACAAATGCGACCCATCTCGAAAACCGTGGGATGTCAAACTGTGAACTGGGAATGGCAAGCGTACCTGAACAATGATAACCACTGGTTCTGCAATCCACACCATCGTAACATGTTTCTCGTCGTTAAAAGTGAACCGGTTTTCGGACGAGATGCCACTCAGCTCTACTTAGAGCTCTCGCATAAACGTGTGCATGTTTCGTCTAGTAAATACATTGGCGCCGGTTACGAGACCACCATTCGTTCATGCAGTATCTTCCGCATGTAGCTGAATGGGAAATCGTCAGGAATCCGGCTCCAATTTCGACGTGAAACATTTTATGCTGGCGCTGGGTGCAACACCATTGATAACCGAAGTTAAGGAAAAATACATCGATTAATTGCGACTGCAGAAATGGGCATTGCGGCATCTGTGGCCAGTTTACCTCCTGATCAACTAGCATACGTCGACAGTCTCCGAGTATCTATACTATTTGTAGCGCACATGGCGCGTGCGCAGTCTAACCCGAGCCTACGCTGATCGAACGTCCAATTCTCTAGTCACGATCGCAATGTATGAACTTGTGTTTCGTTGTACATGTAACTTTGTTTGTGAAACGAACATAACACAGACCGTGGTACCAGTTTAATGAATTTATACATGGATGAGGATACCGGAAGTTCAATGAATTATATTAATGTATCAGCTGATTTCCGGCTCGAATCACGGAACATGGGACCTGTTAAATGAATTTCTGGATCGGTATACATGTAGTGCAGGTATAATACGCAATAATCAATTTATAATTTAAACATATATATAAATGTATACAATAGCACGGGTTATGGATCCTTAGAACGATGGGTGATCAAAAAGTGTATGGCCTCTCCCAGAACATGGGATCACATGGTTGCCGAACGACATTTTCCGACGTGACGTAATCTGTGACATCATTTTTACAGTACAGTTTCAGTAAAATCCTCCTAGCAAACGGGCGGATTTTGATGATAAACGAAAAAATACGATGACTTATGTGTTCATGGATGCTCTAACATTATTTGGGATTTTCCCCCAATGCAGCAGGTTTAATACGGGATCGAACCCGTTGGCCCGGCATTAAATGACCGTAGCTGTTGCTAGGCCGTTAAACACCGATGAATCGTTTAATCAATCTAAAATTATTTACAATAACTTGTAACTTTATCGAAGAATCAAGTACTGTTGATTTCTTACATTCACGTGCTCTAGAGTTTTAGTTACATTAAAGGTACACGCCCACTCAGTAGACACAACATGTTCTTTATATCAGAGACATCATCTCAGACATTTTGTGCCTACTGAGTGGGCATGTACCTTTAAAGGTACATGCCCACTCAGTAGGCACAAAATGTTCTTTATATCAGAGACATCATCTGAGACATGTTCTGGTAAAATAAACATTCATTCACCATTACCCACGTATTGATTGGCATTATATATATTTGATATCAGACGTAACTTTCCACACTGATATCAGGGGCGATATCCGTGCTTCCTTAAAACGTTAACGGACATTACTATTTATACTCTGTATTTATTTTTTGATGTGCAAGTATCATACTTTATAATCTGTCGAAACTATTTTTTTTCAGGCGATGCATTTAATTAGTATAAATAATTAAAAAGCACCATGCCCCATTTGCATATGAACTAGCCTGATACCAACGCGCGTCACTAGCAGTAAAATAAGTATTACTAAAGGATTATACCTGTATAGCGGCGACTCGTAATATTTAGAACTGGTGGAATAGTGAAACAATTATACACTTATTTAATTCCTATAAAGAACATTGTGTGCCTACTGAGTGGGCATGTACCTTTAACGGTAACAGATGTTTGTCAAAACGGCACGAGTTGTGAGATTAAAGCGAACTGTACAATTAAAGGCAACCTGTTCCACATTTGCTGTGGTATGTTACATACAAATCGACATTCCGCTAGAAAGATATGAAAGAAAGTCGGCTGTCAACACATCTACAAACGTGACGTGACATTGTTCGGAAACCACGTGTTCCCACACCCTACATACTAGAGAGTTTGATGTCAGTTGCAGAGTGGATACACTCACAGGTAAATAAGCAACAAAATGTCACTAAAGTACGGAGCCCCGCATGGGACGTAATATTATTTTGTATTAATTCGTTCCAACGAAATAACAGTTCGTTGCCACGAACTAACAATTCGTTCCCTCAATTTAACCATTCGCTCCAACGAATTCCCACAATTCGCTCTGACATTATTTCGTGGGAACAGAATTGTTATCGTGGGAACGAATTGTTAATTCGAGGGAACGAATTGTTATTTCGTGGGAACTAATTGTCAATACGAGGGAACGAATTGTTATTTCATGGGAACGAATTGTTAATTTGTGGGAACGAATTGTTAATTCTAGAGAACTAATTGTTAAATTGAGGGAACGAATTCACGGTTATTTCGTGGGAACGAATTAATAAAAATATCCATGTCCTCTGCGGGGCTCCGTACAAAAGGTCATTTATCATGTTTATATACATGCATAGCGCCTTTAGCGGTGTCTCTTGGTTTTCAGAGCTAGGTGTATTTTTCGGAATTTTACTTAACATAATTACAGTGAAACCTCTCAAAAGCTGACACACTGGGAGGTCCCCAGGGTGTCCGGCTTAGAGAGGTTTCACTGTAAATCAGAAATTTAATCATTCTGAGCCATAGTTGTGCGCTACGAGACGATTTATCAAAAGTATTTTTGCTCTCAAAAATATGAAAATTACTTGCAAAAAGTGCAGATCCTGATGAGACGGCTCGTCACGAGCCGGCTCATCTGGATCTACACTGTTTGCCAATACCACTATACAGGTATGTAGTGTGGTGTTGAAAGGGTTAAACACAGAACACGTTCGTCATTAGTCACGAACAGATATTATCACCTTTAGATAAATGACCAAGAAACTCATCAAAATAACATCATATGTGTTTTTTTGGTGTTCCGTTTAGAGAGGTTCCACTGTAGATGCATTGTACACATGTTACCATCCGGACTACGGGTTATTGACCAGTGTATACACACAGGTTGACGCAAGTAACGGAACGAGGTCTATAAATACATTAAATATGCCTTAAAGCATCAATAAATGAAAACAAAATAAGCTAAACAATTTTTTTGCTCCCTCCATATAGACTTATCGGTATAAGTCTATATGGAGGGAGTAAACAAAATATTTTTTAGCTTATTTTTTTCATTTATTGATGCTTTTAGGCATATTTAATGTATTTATAGACCTCGGTCCGTTACTTCAACCTGTGACTATACACTGGGGACTTTGGCTGAGAAAGGTATTTAGTGACACCAGCGGCCAGCGTAGACCCACACCAGTGGTTTGCAAACAGTTGGTCCGAAGGACTCCTCGCAAACTTTCAACAGACAAAACATTAAAAACAGACTACAGTAACCACAACAGCTCATGTTTTTGCTTCATTATTGAGTCTGAGCTGTGCCACACTATGATACAACTGAAACTCAGCCAATCAAACTGCTTGATTGCGAGTTGAGATTGCCAATAGAATTTGCCTGCTGATAATATACCATTTACCTATTCAAGGTGCATGATCACGTGGTTACAACAACAACAATGGCAGAAAGTGTTGAAATCTTGCCCACTCCAAAGTAAGTATTATTTGATAATTTCTTTAATATGCAACGGATGTTGATGAAATATGGCACAGCAAACTCATCATGTGCTGCATTTGGTCGTCCCGGGAGTTCGGCAAATACTTATGTCGTTTTTGCGAAGAATCGATTTCCGTGTCGGTAGACAGAAGTTTGGACCAAACTGCAGAGACCACTAAATGCAGCTTCACAAGACGCGTTTGATGCGCCAGATTTTATCAAAATCCGTTACATAATAAGGACAAAATAAAAGAATATGTTTGAATCGGAGGGCTTCTCGAAGTTTCAGTACTTGTTGTTGTTGGTGTTGTTGTTGTAACCACGTGATCATACACCTTGCTATTGGAAAATTAGAAATAATTATGAGTTGTATCTGGGTCGGTTTGGCACCAACTTTACATACACAACCGCCTGCGCTAATCTTGCCAATATGTCAATTTCTTTGTTTAAATTTATTTAAAAATACTTGAATAGTGTGCTTGAAATCAAGCAGCTTGATTGGCGGAGCCTGAACCGTGCTACAGCTCGGACTGAGAGAATCAAACTGCTTGGTTGCGAGTTGACATTGCCAATAGATGTTCAGAAACGTAAGATGGCAATCTGCGAAAGATTAATGCAGGCAATTGTGTAACAATAGAAAGGGGCGTGGCTAGTGCTTATTAAATGATTGTGCATATTTAGAGACCAACCTATCAAGTTACTACTATGCTTCATAGTTCTTCTCTGGAGTATACATGTCGTGATGATTCAAATAAGTATATTTGTGCAAGAAATCGAAGAAAACGATGTGAAATATTTAGCATTTTGCATACCCATATATGGTATTGCGCATGTAAGTGTATTATCTATGGTTATTCCTTTTCCATGATTCCAATTTTGATAGCGAGCCATAAACACTTCGCTCTCACCTCTTCTTGCATCAGGTTAAACGACATTGCTATTAATGACAGACCAAACATTAGATAGAAACAGCAGATGATTAATTTTGAATTGCTGTGTTTGGGATCTGAATCTGCCAGACTTCCGGGCACATAATCGCCGAACCCAATAGTACTGAGCGTCACAAAACAAAAATAGGATCCTTCTAAGTAGTTCCAGCCTTCCCACATTGAAAACATTAGCGCCCCGCCAAATATATACGCGGCGATTATAAGGAGACTGACGAATATTGGTACGCGAATTCTTTCTTTTTTGTGATGGCTGTGAGCGGCGGATTTGTCACGTGAGTCACTTGTGTCTTCCACAATTACGCAGAGTTCAGCAGTACCCGTATTTATGACCTTTCCATTATCCTGTAAAGGATTCCACTCGTCTGCTTCTTTGCTGTGAATTTTTCGTATGGTTTTCCGCTTCGATGTCTTTTTATCGCTTGGATTGGAAGTTCTCGCCGGGCAACACATACACATGATGAGTTGACACGTGTGTTTGTACAGTAACCGGAAGCAGTTACCGAGAAATGAGCCCATGTTGGCCAAGCAGAGTAACGTCATTGGAATACCGAACAACGCGTACACTATGGTCACCAGGCGCCCCTTTGGCGTCTTTGGTGCAATGTGCCCGTAACCTGCAAGATATATGGAGATAATTAGAACAATATTAAGACAAACACAACAATCGGCTCTACGAGATTTGTCTGCCGTATTGCACGTACAGTGCGTATGTGCCGTGAAACACGCTGCCGTGAAACATTTTTGATATCCTTTGTAGGTGTTGACGGGATAAATAGAATAGTAGGTTAGTGCCGTGAATGGGAAAAAATATCTGGCGCGGCACGGAAACGGGATGTGCTCGGCAGAGCCTCGCCCATCCCGTTTCCTGAGCCTTGCCAGATATTTTTTCCCATTCACGGCACTAACCTACTATTCTCTATCTATTTTACTTATTTTGAACCAAAGTATATGTTGTGACCACTCATTTGAACCGTCTCGGCGAGACGGTTCAAATGAGTGGTCACAACATATACTTCTGATAAGAAATAAAGAAATTCTTGAGCCTTGCCGGATATTTGTTCCCATTCAAGGCACTAATCTACTATTCTCTATTTATTGAATTTGTACTGATCGCATAACGTGATTTCGCTAGCGGTCTCATTTACATATGTATTACACTAATGTAATATGAGTTTTAACCCTTTCAACCCTAAGGAACTGGAATGGACTGTGATATGCTAATGTTCCGACCAATCCAATGGTCACAAAATGATTTTCAGATTCGTCCATTTATGAAAAGGGGGTGTTTTTGTTCTAAGAAATATGAAAATTACTTAAAGTGCAGATTCTGGATCTGTACTGTTTGCATAAACCGCTATAGCTGGCTTTCGGGTTCAAAGGGTTAATGCGCTATTTTTATTTACACTCTAAAAGCTCATTGTATGCAATCAAACGGATTTATAGAACGTTACCACAGAACATACATGTACATGTAGTTTGTGTTTGTATGCCAAAAATATTACATAACTCGCCCAAATATCAACTTTTCAAAACAAACCACACTTTTATTTAATCATGTAGCCTGTTTTCGTTAATAGCATCTAAAACTGACTAAATTAATGTATTCAATTTCATCCAATTGTTGACGAAATTCACATTTTTGCATGCAACTACAATATGTCCACTATGTAATATTATGTGGCTGTGACTGGAGAAATATGGCTTACGGGATTTGTGACCAGTGTAGCTCCTGATCAAATAGCACACTCATGTAGCCTGATAACGATCTATATTACTTGTTAGACGCATTACAGGTGTTTCATTGATGGAATGGCGAACAGTGTAGATCCTGATCAGACTGTGCGGATGCACAAACTGATCTGGATCTACACTGGTTGCAAAGCCCATAAACCCTCATTTCTCCAGCCACAGACACATATAACAGTGGCGTGGCTAGCTATAGTGCATGTACATGTTGAACAATTTGCATACATGCATTATTATACCGGTACATCAGAACATATTTGAGACCATCCATGTGATTGTTTGTTTGTTGGGGTTTAACGGCCTATCAACAGCTACGGTCATTTAAGGCCGGATCAATGGGTCCCATTCATATGATTGTGTGCGATTTTTCATGAAAAATAATTATAAAGTTTATGATACGTATTATCCGTATATGACGTCGAAAGTTAACGAAATTTTCAGAGATAGCCCAGTAAATTCGTTTAATAAATACCATATTAACTGATAATTTATGCAAGATCTTCAATATATATAGTATATGTGCGCGACAGATACACTACAAAATGTGTGGCATATGAATTTCATATGTTTTTCATATGAATTTCATATGAAAATTTCATATGCAAATGGTATAAAGTGAGCCGATATGCAATTCATATGCAAAATCTTCATATGCATTTCATATGCAAATCATATGAACTTCATATGCAAATCATAAGAATTTCATATGACCGTAGCTGAGTACAATGCTCTTAAATCTATAAAATATATGAAAACATATGAATTTCATATCTGCTCTTTTCATATGAATTTCATATGCAATTCACATGTTTGTCTTATGTTTTACACATGCACAGCATATGAAAAGTGTTCATATGAATTGCATATGTGGCACATTTTGCTGTGAACGGGGATATGGAATTCAGCATTTGAAGTGAAAACTTCGTCAACTTTAGACATTATTTACTGAAAATATTACATTCTTTGTAAATATGTTTAATGAAACTTTGCACAACTTCTTAGTTGCAAAATCACATGATTTGTCTGTAGCGCAGTTGTATATCTCGCTGATATTAATGTGCATGCACTTATTATAGGAATGAATGGCCTTTTTGTGGAATTTATCGGGGTATAAACTTGGAAAAGTCGCGGGAATACTGGACGAAGGCCGGAAGGCCTCGTCCAGTATTCCCGCGACTTTTCCAAGTTTATATCCCCGATAAATTCCACAAAAAGGCCATTCATTCCTTTTAATTCCAGCATTTTAAATAAATTCATCAAGAAAATGTGTTTATTTTCCGTTTTCTTTTTATTATTTATTAGAATTATTTTAACTGCGCCTGACGGTTACGGAAAGTAGTTCGGCATGGGAGTTTACTGGGATATAAATTTTGGACAGAGACTTGCTACGGACCAATCAAATGTTAGGGAATTGTGTAAATATTTTTGTGCTGGAATTATTATTAAATGCTTTGATTTAACGACGGCACTGGCTCGATGACCTTGCATGTCGGGACCGACTATTTAAGTCCCCATCCGATAGGACTAGGCTAGCACGAAGGTGTCTTGCCCAAGGACACGCCGGCTCGGCCAGTCGCAGCAGTCGAGGTGGGAATCGAACTCGGGGTCTCCCGAGTACGCAGTCCGACGCTCTACCTACTGAGCTAATCCAGCAACCTCAAACATTATTATTCATAAATGTCATTATGTAACAACAGATAACATGTTTGTATTTATTTTTTACTGGAGAAATGGGGCTTATGAGATTTATGAACAGTGCAGCTCCTGATCAAGCAGCATACTCCTGTAACCTGGAAACGATCTATACTGCTTGTCTGAAGCATGACGGGTATTTAATTGATGGAATGGCGGACAGTGCAGATCCAGATCAGACTGTGCGGATGCACAGGCTGATCTGGATCTACACTGGTCGCAAAACCCATAAGAATAATTTCTCCAGTCACATCCATTTGTTTTTGTAAACACAGCTACGTTCACCCAGATAAGAATTACCTATGAAGATATGACACTAAATCGTTGAATGATGCACAAACTACGTGTAATCAAGGTGAATAAAATGCATGAATCACCTGCCAAATAATAATATATATTTAGATATCACCATCATATATACTGGAGTACAGGAATATGCGACGAAGTCCCTTTAATACATAACATATGTGTGGCTGTGACTAGAGAAATGGGGATTATTGGTTTTACGGCTAGTGTAGATCCAGAACAGCCTGTGCATCCGAAGTCTGATCATGATATGCTCTGTTCGCCATTCCATCAATGAAACGCCCGTCATGCTTCTAACAAGTAATACAGATCATTATCAGGCTACAGCAGTGTGCTGTTTGATTTTAATCAGGAGCAGCACTGGTCACAAATCACACTAGCCCCATTTCTCGAGTCAAAGCCACATTTGACTCAGTCCAGCCTGTGTATCCGCACATTCTGAAACGGGTCTGCACTGTTCGCCATTCAGTCAAACATAGCTTCTGTCAACCATAATAATGTCTATATATGCATGTACTCTAGCTGAAAGAATGTGATGATAATCCTTGATCTGCTTTGCCTTGACCAACCCTCAAAATAGCAGGCCCGCCAGAAGCTAGACAGGTCATGAATGCTATAAGCTATTGTTCTCCCATCACAGCTATATTTGCAGTAAATGTGACGGATTTTCGAAATCAGTATCAGCGCAATGCGGTAAGGGAGGTAATTTCAGAGCAGGCCGTTGATTTTTATTTACATACCTCTTTTCACTCTCTTCTCTATTTTGCATTGAAAATATGTTTTGACCGCTTATTTCATGAGAAAACAAGGTTCAAATGGTGTTCAATGACGCACATAAGATTTTACGAAAAACAAATTGTTTTAAATCTAAGTGAAAAAAAACTTCCGAAACAAATTTAGGTTTTTTCTAATTATCAAAATTAGTATGTACATATATGTGTATTTTTATTATTCCATACGTTATCAGAACATGACATTTTTATTTAGTAATATGGTAATGTCGGTCAACACGTACACGTACATTAGTTGGCATAGGAAACACAATATAAACAAATCAACATCTTTCAAACATATTACAAATGTACACACAAAAAGATCAAAACGTCTTACGAAACATCGTGCACAGTCCATTTCATGTTTTTTACCACCATTTTTAGAAGTAATTTCTTCAATACAAAATTGACGATTACTGAACAAAGCACATTTAATTCCAATTTAGAAAGTCATAAAAACGTACAAATCCTCAATTGTTGTTTACTTCTTGTCAATTATTATTATTCGCTCGTGCTGTCATTGTCAATTATTTCCGTGCAATACTCCTAATTCAACTGATCACTGGACACATGCGGTATTAATTGCAAGTTCACAGGTGCGTTAATACGTTACTTAACTACAATTGTTTGCCGAGTAAAATATTTATTGTAAACAATATCAAACACTTTATGCACTACTGAATGGGATTATCTGCGGATTGCAAACATGAGATAATTACTGTCCATTACCGCAAGTGTCACTCGAAAACAAACCACTGACCAGCATGCTATTCCGGACAATATGGCCAGAGTATTTCTAAAATGACAAAATACTCAATCTTCTCATAAAGGCTTGGGATAAACTTTCCCAGACAACACTTTTCAAAGTTGAGACTTTTGATGAGAAGAGAAGCTTACGAACGAGATTATACGAGACCGGACATACCACGAGATTTTGATATATATTATACTGAATTTCCCCATTCGAATTGTGTTGGTAAGTATACTTATTTTAATTTTGATTTATTGTATCAATCAGTGGAATGTTCTCTGAAACGGACACCCAGAAACCTCCGTGTGTTTCATTGATGTGTTTTATCTCCAATGATACTGTCTGTTCATGATCTCAAAGCGCACACTACATGCATTGATACATTTCATGTGGACCTAATGCCCTTGTGGTAATACGGGGGTTAATAACATTATTCTAACGAGATGCATGTCTACGTTATGTGACTATGACTGACAACATATACGTTACATTTACGTTACATTACATTTACGTCTACGACCAGTAGAGACACATATCAGACTGCACAACTGCGTCATCAGATCAGGATCTGCACTGTTCGCCTCTCAGCTTGGGACCTACATGTAAGCTTATGACAAATAGTATATACATGCATCATTATCCGACAGCATGAGTTCGCTGGCAGATCATCAGTTGACTCGCCACATAAGCCCCTGTTTCTACAGTCACAGCCACACATACATATACATGGGTTCATGTTAATGGTAGTATTCAATGCGCATTATGCAAGGAAATATAATTTATTTATTTCATGCCGCAACTTGCTCAGTTTTAACGTAAATCTAGTCGTTGTTGTCCAAGGTGGGATGGGAACAAATACCTGTTGTAATAAAATTGTAAATCTTGCGTGTTGTTATAACTAATGTTTTATTGTTTATTTGTAGGTTTACGCCAGTTGCCGACGCAATCAGAAGTAGTAAGGACCGTACACCGTGTCACAGTGTCTGTTCAGATAACTACCGGCAGACAACATGCAGCCCATTTCACCGGAAGCGCTTGGTCTCGAGGATGTGGGAGTTCCAGAAGCGCATGCGCTGTTGAATGAAAGCGTTGGCTGGACGTCTCTGACGTCATACGTGCGGGTATCTGACCTAGATATGGAGGAGGGATCCCAGTTCGGTGATTTCCAGCCCAATGGACGCAGTACGGGGCTGTTCTACCAAGACTTTAAGCAGCGAGTGTTGGCGGACGACATCCGTGTACCGAGTATTGACACATACACTGGCGAATGGGCAGCGTCAAGACCCTTGAAAACAATCGAGAGTGTCATTAGTCCAATGCCGTCAACTCCACGTGACGTACAACGGTATGGCGGCCGCGTTAACACCCAGCATCAACACGTTGGTAAGACTCTTGTAAGTTTGGACGAAATGACCAACACGAATGGAGACATATTCGACGCCCGGATCAGATTTACGCTGAACGACACGCCCATCAGCCCGGTGTATCCTCACAGAGGCGAGCACAAGGTGGAAACACGCCCAGCCGCTGTGAGGTATAGACGGGCTGGCCATGGACAGACGCCGGCGGTATTACGGAAGAGGAAGTGCTGCAGCGATTCCCGGATTGTCGCCCCTGTCGAGAGACACGCCGACCAACTGCGGGGGTACACCAGTACAGGCGACATCCAGGTGGACTACGTAGACGAGAGACAGGTCCCCACCGCCGTCATACACAAACCGAAACTGGCAACGCGGAAGAATTTGTCTCAATGTCCATCCGGGAAACGTACACGCGCTTCTGCTGATATTGACACTCATCACATTATTGTCATACCAGACATGGTCAAATCGCCCGCTTCTAAAATGTGCAAAAGGAAAAGACGTAGATTGTTGGAGCAGCAGTCGAGGGCGGTTATGGAACAGCTTCAGCAGTGCGGGGAAGCTACACTGTGTAATGTTGATCAGGAATGTCGACGACTAACCAGATATCCTTCCCAGCGAGACGTGGCGCCAACACTGTCCAGCCGACTACCAGTCACACGCCGTGGTCCACCCTCGAATGTTGCCGAAGGCGTCCCGACAAGTTCCAACGGCTGTACGAAAACTCTCGATGACTGTACGTTTCAGATGCCCACACTGCTTCCCCCAACTAAAACTAAAGTTGCTAAACTTGTCAAATGCAACACGAAACCTACACACAACGGACGACATGCTGACCGACACACGGTGTATTCCGTTGCCAGGAAACGTGATTTGAAAACTGTCAATCAAGTGCCATTCTCGTCAACAACAATTCACCGGAAGCGAAGCCGATTACCGGATATCGGCGGACTCTCCGAATATTTGCGCGCGAATGAGCAACGGAACACATTCCAAAGTCCGGACGGATTAAGAGCCCACAGCGACGGGGTTTCATCTACGTCAACTCGGCCCTTGAAATCAAGAAAGATTACCACCTTGGGAACATCTAACCTCCAGAACTTCACCTGCCGTCGGAGAATGACTTTTGGCAAGGCAGCCGAAGGAAGAGATACAACAACAACAAATGCACAAATGGCGAACATTGAGCGGGAAATAGACACCAGTTCGTCTCGGTTATCTCCGGAAACCCGTCCTACCCGCCAACCGTGTTTGGGAATTAGATCAAAGTGTAGAATCTCAAGTGAAGTTACAATAGACACATTTGATGTCGACACAATATGTGACATCAAGAAACGACTGGCGAAGGCAAACAGTCGGAAGTCGACAATAATGACGAATGGTTCCCTGTTGCCTTCCTGCAGACCGGGTAACAGCAGTCCGCGCCGGAGAAGTATCTGGTCTACTAGAATCAGCCGACCACACGTGAAAACATCCGGGGACTTCGCTCAGTGTCGAATTGCGCTGGTAACGTGTGTATAAATGAAAGTTACAATGCACCGTATAATACATACTTAGAGAACGATTCGTCCACCTGTACGAGGATATAATTCGCTCTAAATTATTTATCCCATGCTCATATCCATATGATGTTTAGTTCTCCGAATAGTGCTGTACAAACTCAGAAATATGGACAGAGGTGGGATAATTATGTATATTTAGCAGATATATTGTTGCTAATTATACTTTAATTATTTATTTATGTTTGCTTTTCAGCTACCAAATTGTGCTAATTGTATATATGTAAATAAGACACAACTGACTTATCACATTTTCCGTATCATGTCGGTATTGATTTCGAAAGTAATCTTTTTCTCTCTAAATTTGCATTAGGCCTACCAAGTATATTGTCACGCCATTTATTTAAATTTGCATAATCACACAAGTGAATCTTGTGATATGCGATAGCAGAGATAATTCAAACGGTTCTACAGTTATATGCCTAATGCGAGATGGCGAGCCTCTTAAATGAGTATAGAATATCTGCGATATCTTTTGCAAATGACGTCGAATGTTGGCGAAAATTCCTGAGAAAATGCAGAATTGAATTCAACATGGGCTCTGATAATATTTCCAATTTTTGACATCATTTACGAAAACTAATCGCATTTCTCCGGAATCAATATCGACATCGACAATACACGGCGGACAATCTCCTACACTGAATAATCATGTATTGTGAACATTAGTTGGAGATCTGTTCCAGCGATGTATGCTCTAAATGTAGGATGTTTATTTGTTCTGGATGAAACCAGCGTGAAATATAGCAGATGTTACTGCATGTTGATACAGATGTTATTGAAAGTGTATATTAACCACGGATTGCGAAAATGTAATTTATTAAATCGGAACATTTATGCAAGTTAAAACTGAAAATTTGCGAACTTTTCTACATGCATCAGTGATGGGGAAAATTGTTGATTTTTTTTTTTTTTATATTTAATTTATTTTTGGTCACAAACACACATGTTACATAATAAGAAATATATACATGTGCTGTCACTTGAGTTTACATGACAGCAGGGTACGAGTACTGCAAACCTTTGAATTAATTGTCATTTTCATATAACAACAAATCAATACAAATGTATAACTGTTCATATTATGGTTACACACTTACTTTTATCCTGTCTCCAATTTAGAAATAAAAACAGATTGAAACATTTTCAACATTTCTTCGTACATTGTTTTTAGTCGAATGTAGGAAAAAATTTCCTACAAATTTATAATTTTTTCGGAAATCTTCGCAAACGTTTATACTAATTTCCTACTATTTGTTCGGAGATCTTTGTCAACGTTCGTACGGATTTACGGAAACTACCGTAAATTCCTGAACTCTCTTCGGTAAAACCCGGATTTGCAATATGATTGATTATATCAGATTCAGCTTCCTGCTATTGTATAAACATATGTTATGCAGATACAAGTGCTATATGTACAGGTGAACCTTTCATGATACCGTTGGGAATGCAATGTTTCATTTTATCACGAAAAATGATGTTTTACGGCGGGCTACGAATATTGTCGTCTGCAGTTTTTCATATGTGTCGTATAAACATGCATTGACAGCACATGAGAATCGTCTCCAATGGAGACGATTCTCATGCGCTGCCAAAACAATGCTGTTGAGAAATATGGAAAAAATAAGACAACAAGATTTAATTCAGTAGAAAACAATGTAGACTACAAATCCACCGACGCTGGTGTAGAAGCTGGTGTAGATGCTGCTGGGACAAATTGCCTGATTCCGCTCTATCCTCAGCGACTACACTGTTTTCCACGCACTACATGACCAATACAGGATCTATATACGCGTACCCGCTGCATACAGGTTATTGTTATTAATGGTTAATGCGTCTGCGGTCTAAGAATTGAACGTCAGCTTTGTAAGCAACCTTGTATTTTTGTATTGTATTGTCAATAATTGTAATTAATAATTGTATATAGTGTCATAGTAATTGTATATATTATATATAAAATATATGAACTAAGTTGGATTTGATTTTGCTTTCTAATCTTAATCACCCATATATACTGCTATGTACTTTTGCTTTTTTTTTGTTACATTCTTGTAGCCAATGTTTTTTGTGATCTTTAAAGCACGAAGAACAAAACGGGTTGGTTCCATTTTTTTCGACAATTCCTTTCGCCGCCATCTTAGATTTCAAAATGACCGCCCTGAAATGCTATATTAATTATATCTACATTTCAAATACAGGTAGAATATTGATTCGTATTTTGGTGATAATCATCTTTTGACAACAAACAACAACATCAGTGTTCTTTTCATTTTTAACAACCCCATGGCGGCCATCTTAGATTTAAAAATAATTCAAAGAACAATTTCTAATAACTGGTATGGAGGACATTTTGTTTTCAAAATGGCCTCTATGTAAATAATATGTATTGTGTCTTCACTACGAACTGTCTTTAGTAAAGTGTATTTATAGTTACGTTGTATTGACTGTTTTTTTCTACGTTCTTGGAACAAACGTTCTTTGTATCATCAAAGAAAACATGAGTTGTTTCTATTGCATTCCAATTTTCAAAATGGCTGCCGTGAAAATCATATAATTCTGACTGATAATTTCCCCAGACAATAATCATTATTGAAAGTAAATTATATATGACTAAAGTCAATTTCAAGTCACTGTTTATGACAAACATGTTATATTTCAAAATGGCCACTGTGTGTATGCAGCACTTTTCTTAATTATTGATACAGTGCTTTCAATCAGTTTCATCACCATCTGAATTAGATTATCCATCTTGTTGGTGTTCATGAAAGGCAATGCTGACACAGGCAAACTCAAAACAAATATACACCCTATACAAACGTGTATGCGGGTAAGTGTAGAAGAACTGTAAATAAGGCAGTATTTGTCTTATTAAATTACTTGTTCGGCATTAATACGCCATGTGCACATGTTCAGTATGTATAGACGACGTGTGCAAACTGTCAGATTGATTGCCAAAACACTGTTGGATAGGTTGAATACACTATATACAATGATATACATAATACAAATTTGTATGCAGAAAACTGTAAAAGAATGGCCACGTTGAAAAGGCAGTATTGTTCCATGGTCATTATCATTATTTATGTCACCGTATGGTCTTAAGAGATCACAACTCCTGTGTCAATATAAACGTGATCAGTGCCTTGATAGTCCAAATTGCATTTCACTTGTTGTAATTGTCATATTATCACTTGACAAAGCCAGAGAAACTGCATTATTGTGTGCCACAAAGGGAAGCCAATGGCTAATGCTGCCATATCATTGAGTCTCGCAGAAAACTAATATGCTCTGATTGAACATGAATAATGAGGCATGTTATTTGGCCGGAAACGGTTTGGCTATGTGTACGGACTGACTTTTCAAGTGGAGTAAGAACACTTGCCTCTCATAGCCATGACATAAATACTATCTTCATGTCGTCACAGATTACAGGATATTTTACTGCTGCTCAAGCAATATGACCTTTCAGTGAAATACGTTTCTGGCAAAAACATACTAGATACACTATCACATGAGTCAGTAACAGAATACATTCTAACTTTGATAAGGGTATGTATTCACATGTACATGTAGAGATAGTGTAGACCTACGCATCTACGTCTGCATTATGGTGTGCCATAAGGGCAAGCCAATGGCTAATGCTTCCATATCATTGATTCTCGCAGAAAACAACTATGTTCTGATTGAAAATGACTAATTAGGCATGTTATTTGGCCGGAAACGGTTTCGATATGTGTACGGACTGACTGTTCAAGTGGAGTAAGAGCACTTGCCTCTCATATTCATGAAATAAATACTCTATTAATGTCGTCACAGATTACATGATATTTTACTGCTGCTCAAGCAATATGGCCATTCAATGAAATATGTTTCTGGCAAAAACATACTAGATACGCTATCACATGAGTCATTAATAGACATATATTCTAACTTTATTAAGGGTATGAATTCACAAGTACAGGTAGTATTCGCGGACATACCTGTCAGTGGTCACGCAACACATTGCACACTTGACTGAGTAAGATGCATAATTTAAACGAGTATAAAGGGATAACTCAATTTGTGAACGCAATGTCCGCACAAGATAGTGGCGTTATGGGATTACAGAGATAAACTGACTCATCGAGCCCAAAATGTTGCAAGCCGTGCACAATGGCCATCTCGGTATTCAGACATGTCTTACAAAAACGCAAGATATTATGTTCTGACAAAATGGTAGGAAGATGTTCAATTGAAGATAGAAACTCAAATGCCAATGAAACTCTGATATAACACTGTGTACCAGGCCACCCATGACAAACTGTTGCTACAAACATTTCCACGTGGAATGAAAAGGAATTTCTGGTAGCTGTTAACAATGACAGTCACACAGCATCAAATTCAAAATGGCCATTACATACAGTAAGCATAGTGTACCAAGTACACATGTGTCATATATATATATCATCATTTGATGAAACATAACTATAAGCCATAACAATACGTATTACGTAATAGATGTAAATACGTAATATAACACTATAATAATATAGGTAAATCCTTAAAGTGGCAATGTATGTGACACACTTATTTCCAGCGGCCATTTTGAAGATAATGGTGTCTGGTACCACAGTACTAGTTAGCAATAATATCAACAGTGTGTATTCATTGTGTTATGTTTATAAGCAGAAGAAACATAAAATATACTGAAACAATTCTGCCAATATTTCTTATCCATAAACAATAATAATAAGAACACAACACATAATGACGTTGGCGTTACATATAAATTAGTTTCAATGGCGGCAATTTTGGAATTCAAAATGGCGGACATGCAGCTCTTTAAACAAATGGAACCAACTTCAGTTTTGTTTTATGTTGTGTATATATATGTTTTCAAGCAAACACCCACGTTTCCAATAACAATATCATTTGAAAGAACATAAACACAGCCGCAGAAATACTCGAATGTGTAACAAATATTTGATGTGGCGATGTACATAACAAACTTTGTTTCGGTGGCCATTTTAAAGATACAGATTACTAGTAGCACAATACCAGCTAGCACTTATCTCAGCAGACTGTGTTCAAAGAATTACGAGTATGACCAGAAGGAAAATACCAAATCAGACTACGACATTCAAAAATGTAAAATAAATACTGGATTTCCAATTTTGAAATGGCGGCCATTTTGAAAACCAAATGGCTGGTATCTCAAAATGTATTGAACTCATTCTGCCAATATTTCTTGTCCATAATAAACAAAAACACCACACATAATGACTTTGACCTCGAAATATAAATTGCAATGGCGGACATTTTGAATTTCAATATGGCGGCCAGATGGCTTAAATAAAAAAAAATGGAACCAACCCCAGTTTTGTTGTATGAGGTCTATAGATGAAAAGAAACCTGGGTTCAAACAATGTAGCAGAGAAATTCACAAAACCTGTTCGTAGGTGTGACTGCAGAAATAGAGAATAGTAGGTTAGTGCCGTGAATGGGAAAAATATCCGGCAAGGCTCAATAATTTCTTTATTTCTCATCAGAAGTATATGTTGTGACCACTCATTTGAACAGTCTCGCCGAGACGGTTCAAATGAGTGGTCACAACATATACTTTGGTTCAGAAATAAGGAAAATAGATAGAGAATAGTAGGTTAGTGCCGTGAATGGGGAAAAATATCTGGCAAGGCTCAGAAAACGGGATGGGCGAGGCTCTGCCGAGCACATCCCGTTTCCGTGCCGCGCCAGATATTTTTTCTCATTCACGGCACTAACCTACTATTCTCTATCTATTACGAGTATTCTTGAGCCCTGCCGGATATTGTTTCCCGTGCCGTGAATGGGAAAAAATATCTGGCAAGGCTCAGAAAACGGGATGGGCGAGGCTCTGCCGAGCACATCCCGTTTCCGTGCCGCGCCAGATATTTTTTCCCATTCACGGCACTAACCTACTATTCTATTTATCCCGTCAACACCTACAAATGGCTGTAAAATGCAAAAACAGTATTGACTGGATATCAAAAATGTTTCACGGCACCGTGTTTCACGGCACATACGCACTGTGTTGACGGGATAAATAGGTCTTCTCACTTGCATGACAAGTCTAGCTCCTGATCAGAGAACACACCCTTAAAATTTGTTTGAATGATTGATTTACTGGTGTTTAACGGCCTATCAACAGCTAACGTCATTTAAGGCCGGGCCACATGGTTCGATCCCGTATTTAACCTTGGGATTGGGGGGGGGGGGGGGGGGGTGGATTCCAATATTTACATCGAGAAAAAAATATATTCAGCCCTGGAATCAGAATAATCTGACCTGGTGCCAGGTCTATACCACACGACATTCACTTGGCCCCCTCCCCTAAAAGTGATAGCATTAGGAATAATTGTATTACTTGTACAAGGGGTATAACCAGATTCAACACTCACATACAATAATGCCAAAGTCGTACATGAGAGCCAAACCAGTAGCCGATTTCATCAAAATTGCAAATTATACTTATCTAGTAAAGTATACTTTGAGGGAGTATTCATTTATTTTCCCGAAAATGTGTTATTTCATATAGAACTAACCACTGCATATATTTGATGATTAAAAGTATGCAGAATTATTATACTGAATTTATTACATTATCACAGCCAAAATGGCTGTGATAATGTAATAAATTTAGTATAATAAAAATTAATAAATTTATCCATAAATTGAAATGTTTCTCCCTCGAAGTATGCTTTGCTTGATAAGTATACTTTGCAATGTTGGTGAAATAGGCTACTGGTTTCCGGCCGGATTCCGGTAACGATGAATCCCTATCGTTCAATTACCCTCCCTATATGTGTATTAATAAATTCCATACATTATCAGAACATAACATTATTTAGTAATTACTGTGGAACCTCTCCAAACCTGACACCCTGGGAGGTCCCCAGGGTGTCCGGTTTGGAGATCTCCCACTGTAAATCCGACATGTTAGCGCTTCATGACACATTATAGTGTTTTGCAATCATGAAAAGTCATTGTATTCAGAGATACATACCAGCGAAACACATCTAAGTTAAACATCCATATTTCCCCTAGTGTCGGGTTTAGAGGGGTTGCACTGTATAACATGGTAATCTCGGTCCACACGTACATGTACATTGGTTGGCATAGAAAACACAATATAAACAATTCACATCTTTCAAAAATATGATAAAAAAGATCAAAATATCTTATGAAACATAATGCACAGTCCGGGTCATATTTTCCCACCAGTATTAAAATTAATTTCTTCAATACAAAATTGACGATTACTGAACAAAACAAATTTAATTCCAATTTAGAAAGTCATCAAAACATACAAATCCTCAATTGTTGTTTGCTTTTTTTTTATCTTATATTTAAGGGTAGGAATTGGCTCGATGACCTTCCAAACCCGGGCATTTAAGCCCAAAAAAAGCAGGCCAATGACCGTTCGCCCGTTTGTTTCAGAATTTACTAATATCTTCCATACAGTCGAAATATGAGCATTAAATGAAGGAGGCAATGAGGCGGTTAATTTAACCTAGCTAGTTCATTCTCCTATCGCACGAAGCCGGCATGTAAGACCGTGAAAAGGGCTGAGTGTGAGTGCATGTGATATATGGAGACGCAGCTGTAACAGTGTTATCCTATATGATGGTGATATTTGACGGTTGGTCATATCGGACAGGGCATGATCGATACCGGGGTACGCAAAATATGATGCAATATGTTTTCGGGCCCAGCTACTGTCGTTTCGCGGCTTATCATTATATACGAGTTGCTATTATTCGAGTTCAAGTGTGGCGTTTATATGTTGTTATTTGGTTAGATGACAATGTGCTTCACATATTCTGAAGACGACAGAAAAAGAGAAGATATTATCCCGTCAACACAGTGCGTATGTGCCGTGAAACACGGTGCCGTGAAACATTTTTGATATCCAGTCAATACAATTTTTGCATTTTACAGCCATTTGTAGGTGTTGACGGGATAAATAGAATATCCCCATCCCGTTTCCTGAGCCTTGCCAGATATTTTTTCCCATTCACGGCACTAACCTACTATTCTCTATATACACGGCGGTATAGTAATTGCCCATATATTAGTGACTGGCGTGTGTGTGCAAGTATCAGTCAAGTATCAGGCAAACAGTCGTTCTGCCAGTTTATAGTTTCGTGGAATTGATAAGGAAATGGTCACGTACCATACCGCCGGTCATGGTCCAAAATTTTAAAGTTTGATTTCAGACGATGCGGATTACAGTCAATAATTTTCAATTGTCGTTTACTTCTTGCCAATTATTATTATTCGCACGTGCTGTCATGGCCAATTATTTCAGTGCAATACTCCTAATTCAACTGATCACTGGATAAATACGGTATTAATTGCAAGATCACAGGTGCGTTAATACGTCACTTAACTGTAATTGTTTGCCGAAGAAAACGGCAATTGTAAACAATATCAAACATTTTATGCACTACTGAATTGGATTATCTGCGGATTGCAAACAAGAGATAATTAATGTCCATTACCCCAAGAGTGACTGGAAAACAAACCACTGACCATCATGCTATTCCGGACAATATGGCCAGAGTATTTCTAAAATGACAAAATACTCAATCTTCTCATAAAGGCTTGGGATAAACTTTCCCAGACAACACTTGTCAAAGTTGAGACATTTGATGAGAAGAGAAGCTTACGAACGAGATTATACGAGACCTGACATACCACGAGTTTTTGATATATATTATACTGAATTGTGTTGGTAAGTATCCTTATTAATATTTCCATTTATTGTATCAGTCAGTGTGAAGTTCTCTAAAACGGACACCCAAAACCTCATGATCGCAAAGCGCACACTCTTGTTCAATATGCTTGACATTACTGACAGAAACTGAAAACGTGCAATACAACCGCATGTCTGATTTTATTTCTGTTAGTCATGTTCGGCGATTAGCATGGGTCTATTTTACAGTGTGCTGTAGTTTCACAATGGAACATCTCGGGACCGGACACCCTACCTAGGGTGTCCGGTTATGAGAGGTTAAACTTTACATGCACCCAGGGTGCCCGGCTAGGAGAGGTTCAATTGTGCATGTACCCAGGGTGTCCGGGTTATGAGAGGTCCAACTGTACATGCATTGCTACATTTTATAGGGATATAATGCCCTTGTGGTAAACGGGGCGTATCGTGTTAGTAAGTGTTGTCTTGTTATATTGAATATTGTTTCTTAAGAAAATTATGTTTCGCGAAAGAGGTTAGACTTTACAGTATGTACAATAGCATTGTTTTAACTGGATCCATGTCTACGTTATAAATGTGACTGACAAAATGGGGTTTATTGCATTTACGTTTACGACCAGTATAGACGCAGATCAATCAGACTGCGCAACTGCGTCATCAGATCCGGATCTGCACTGTTCGCCTCTCAGCTTGGGACCTACATGTATGATTATTACAAATAGTATATACATGCATCATTATCAGACAGCATGAGTTCGCTGGCAGAACATGAGTTGACTGGCCACATGTGTCATAAGCACGTCCACATGTACATGGATCCATTTGAATGGTAGTATTCAATGAACATTATGAAAGGATCAGGAAAACATAATTTTAACATTTTATTTATTTATTTACAAACTCCTATTGAATTTATTGTTCACGTATTTACATTAACTGAATGTGAAGCAATTGAAGGGGTCAGTGGAAAAAGGGGGCTAAGTCCATAGGGACTTAGCTCCCTTCTTCCACTGACCCCTTCATTTGACAGATGCATTTTGTATGTATGTGAAATTTCGTGCATTGGAATAATAAACAATATCACAAACATCTATGAAACCACAAAAATCTTAATTATTTAAACATAATATAGCGCATTTACAAGTCAATATGACTGTTTAGAATACATTATTAGAAACACAAATAGTATTTGTAAACCAGCGGCATTTTGTATTTAGTCATCAAAGCTTGTGTGCTCAGCTGGGCCACTCCGTAATGAGTTAATCAATTCACCTGTTGAGGAAATTGTAAATTTGACGTTTTCCACCAGCAGTATAGACACTGATCAGATTGTACAGGTATAATCCAGTTCGTCTTTTGCCGGATCTACATCTACGTACCTTGTGGCTGCATTACTACCATAATATAGACCCAGATCATTGTGATCTGGTCTGGATCTACACTGGTCGGAAATGTCCCAATTTTCATGTTCACCATTGTAGGTAATAATCTGGCAGTAATCCCTGTGTTTGCCGCCCATGCAACAGACTATCTGTTACACCAACCTGAATGAGTCACGTGTAAAATCAATTAGCTGCATTATTGCCTGCTCGATATTAATGAATATGTAACAAATAATAACAACAACGATATAACGTGACTGAAATGTCTTGAGAAATGGCGTTTATGGCATACCGGGCCATCCTAGCTCCTAATTCGATAGGGCAATCCGGCAAATTGATACTTAATTCAGAGCTCCAGATAAGGTGCGTATTGGCGCATCTTACGCACTTATTTTAGCAGAATACGCATCAAAACTTGGAGTACACAATATTTACAGCAATGTGAAAATACTGTAATAAAGTTTAAAATTCACTTATTTGAGCTGCAATTTCGCAGCTCAAATAAGTGAATTTTAATATTGCTGTTCTATATTACTGACCTTGGCATAGATTCACCTGTTCAATGCTAATGTTTTAAAGAGTATATATGTAAGCTACAAGCATTTCAAATGTTGGTATAAATATTATATTAAACAATTTTTTTTCATCAGCAATTCAAACAGTAAATCATGTTAAGTGGACATACACAACGACCTGCGTTAATCTTGCCCAGCTTATCAACGTTTCTGAACATCTACTGGCAATGCCAACTCGTAATCAAACATGTAGATTATCTGAGGCCGAATTGTAGCTGCTTGACTCCAAGCACAATATTGAAGTATTTTGAAATACAAATATTGATATTTTGAAATACAGATATTGATATATAATAGCAAGATTAGCGCAGGCTGTAGTGTAATTACGGCATTCAATACGTGTTGACATCTTACATTATTGAGATGTATTGTTTGCTCTTTTTAATTATTTCATGCAGTATGTTGCTCAGTTTTAACGTACATCTATTCGTTGTTGTTAGGGTCGGAACAAATAACTGTTGCAATAAAATAGTAAATCGTGCGCGTTGTTATATTAAATGTAACTAATGTTTTATTGTTTATTTGTAGGTTTACGCCAGTTGCCGACGCAATCAGAAGTAGTAAGGACCGTACGCCGTGTCACAGTGTCTGTTCAGATAACTACCGGCAGACAACATGCAGCCCATTTCACCAGAAGCGCTTGGTCTCGAGGATGTGGGAGTTCCGGAAGCGCATGCGCTGTTGAATGAAAGCGTTGGCTGGACGTCTCTGACGTCATACGTGCGGGTATCTGACCTAGATATGGAGGAGGGATCCCAGTTCGGCGATTTCCAGCCCAATGGTCGCAGTACGGGGCTGTTCTACCAAGACTTTAAGCAGCGAGTGTTGGCGGATAACATCCATGTACCGAGTATTGACACATACACTGGCGAATGGGCAGCGTCAAGACCATTGGAAACAATCGAGAGTGCAATTCGTCCAGTGCCGTCAACTTCACGTGACGTACAACGGTATGGCGGCCGCGTTAACACCCAGCGTCAACACGTTGGTAAGACTCTTGTGAGTTTGGACGAAATGACCAACACGAATGGAGACATATTCGACGCCCGGATCAGATTTACGCTGAACGACGCGCCCATCAGCCCAGTGTATCCTCACAGAGGCGAGCACAAGGTGGACACTCTCCCGCCCGCTGTGAGATATAGACGGGCCGGCGATGGACTGACGCCGGCGGTACTACGGAAGAGGAAGTGCTGCAGCGATTCCCGGATTGTCGCCCCTGTCGAGAGACACGCCGACCAACTGCGGGGGTACATCAGTACAGGCGACATACAGGTGGACTACATAGATGAGAGACAGGTCGCCACCGCCGTCATACACAAACCGAAACTGGCAAAGCGGAAGAATTTGTCTCAATGTCCATCAGGAAAACGTGCACGCGCTTCTGCTGATATTGACACTCATCACACTGTTGTTATACCAGACATGGTCAAATCGCCCGCTTCTAAAATGTGCAAACGGAAACGACGGAGATTGTTGGAGCAGCAGACGAGGGCGGTTATGGAACAGCTGCAGCAGTGCGGGGAAGCTACACTGTGTAATGGTGATCAGGAATGTCGACGACCAACCAGATGTCCTTCCCAGCGAGACGTGGCGCCAACACTGTGCAGCCGACTACCAGTCACACGCCGTGGTCCACCTCGAATGTTGCCGAAGGCGTCCCGACAAGTTCCGACGGCTGTACGAAAACTCCCGATGACTGTACGTTTCAGATGCCGACACTGCTTCCTCCAACGAAAACCAACGTTGCTGAACTTGTCAAATGCTGCACGAAAACTACACACAACGGACGACATGCTGACAGACACACGGTGTATTCCGTTGCCAGGAAACGTGATTTGAAAACTGTCAATCAAGTGCCATTCTCGCCAACAACAACTCACCGGAAGCGAAGCCGAGTACCGGATATCGGTGGACTCTCCGAATATTTGCGCGCGAATGAACAACGGAACACATTCCAAAGTCCGGCCGGGTTAAGAGCCTACAATGGCGGGGTTTCATCTACGTCAACTCGGCCCTTGGAATCAAGAAAGATTACCACCTTGGGAACATCCAACCTCCAGAACGTCACCTGCCGTCAGAGAATGTCTTTTGGCATGGCAGCCGAAGGAAGCGATACAACAACAACAAATGCGCCAATGGCGAACATTTCGCGGGAAATAGACACCGGTTCGTCTCGGTTATCTCCGGAAACTCGTCCTACCCGCCAACCTTGTTTGGGAATTAGATCAAAGTGTAGGATCTCAAGTGAAGTTCCAATATATACTTTGGACACAATCTGTGACAGAAAGAAGCGATTGGCGATGGCAAACAGTCGGAAGTCGACAATATTGACGAATGGTTCCCTGTTGCCTTCCTGCAGACCGAGTAACAGAAGTCCGCGCCGGAGAAGTATCTGGTCTACTAGAAGCAGCCGACCACACGTGAAAACTTCCGGGGACTTCGATCAGTGCCGAATTTCCCTAGTAACGTGTGTATAAATGGAAGTTACAATGTACCGTATACTAAATGCTTAGATAACGATCCGTCCACCTGTACGAGGATATAATCCGCGAAATGTGCTCTACATTATTTATCCCACGTTTATATCCATAACAAAATTATGATGTTTTTTTCTCCGAATAGTGCGGTACAAACTCAGAAATATGGACAGAGGTGGGATAATTATGTCTATTTAGCCGATATATTGTTGTTAATTATACCGTGATGATTTATTTATGTTTGTTTTTCAACTTCCAAACTGTGCTAATTATATATATTATGTAAATAAGACACGACTGATTTAAACTAACTTATCACGTGTTCTGTATCATGTCGGTATTGATTTCGAAAATAATATGTTTTGTCTCTAAAGTTGCATTAGGTCTACCAAGTATATTGTCACGCCATTGATTTAAATTTGCATAATCACACAAGTGAGTCTCGTGATATGCGATAGCGGAGATAATTTCAGAGCCGAACAACAAACGGTTCTACAGTTGTTTGCCTAATAGGAGATGGCGAGCCTCCTAAATGAGTATAGATTATCTGCGATATCTTTTGCAAATGTTGGCAAACATTTCAGAGCAAATGCAGAATTGAATTCAATATGTGCTCTGACAATATTTCCAATTTTTGACATCATTTATGAAAACTAATCGCATTTCTCCGGAATCAATATCGACATCGACAATACACGGTGGAAAATATCCTACACTGAATACTCATGTATTGTGAACATTAGTTGGAGATCTGTTCCAGCGATGTAAGCTCTAAATGTAGGATGTTTATTTGTTCTTGATGCAACCAGCATGCAATATAGCAGATGCTACTGCATGTTGATACAGATGTTATTGAAACTGTATATTAACCGCGGATTGCGAAACTGTACTGTATTAAATCTGATCATTTAATATGCAAATTCAAACTAGTGAAAAATTGTAGAAATTTAAATGTTAAGTATTAGTTCGGAATCTAAATACACGTGTATGCGTATTCTTGTCATCAGTACTGTAAACTTTTGTAACGTCTATGTACAGTGAAACCTCTCTAAACCCAGAGATCCACAGGGTGTCCGATTTAGAGAGGTTCCACTGTAAATTAGACATATGAATATGATGCATGCGTTAGTGCTTTGCGAACATGAACATGCATTATCATCAGAGATAGATGGCAATGAAACCAATAGACTTAAGCATACAGAGACTGCCTGTGTGTCCGGTTCCACTGTATTTGCTATCATTTTCATATATATCCATAACAACTAATCAACGTGTATCAATGTCATGGTTACAAACTCACTTTTATCGCTTCTCCAACTTCTAAATACAATGAGATTGAAGCATTCAAATGCAACATTTTTTCCTATGTTGTTTTTCAGTCGAATTTTGGGAAACTACTACAAAATGTGGAATTTTTCGGAAAATCTTCGCCAAAGTTTGTATTAATTTACGGAAATTACCGGAAATTACTGAACTCATTTTGGTAAAACCCGGATTTGCAATAAGATTGATTGTACCAGACATGTTGTCCTTCTATTTGTTCGGAGATCTTCGTCAACGTTCGTCCTGATGTACGGAAACTACCGAACTCTCTTCGGTAAAATCCGGTTTTGCAATAAGATTGATTATATCAGATTCAGCTTCCTTCTATAGTATATAACATATGTTATGCAGATACAAGTGCTATATGTACAGGTGAACCTTTCATGATACCGTTTGGAATGCAATTTCTTTCATTTTATCACGAAAACTGATGTTTTACGGCGGGAAACGCATATTGTCGTCTACTTTTTCTTATGTGTCGTATTTGTTTAAAAACAAATAAAAAGGTATTGACAGCACACGAGAATCGTCTCCAATGGAAACGATTCTTATGCGCTGTCAAAACATTACGACAGTATTTAATTCAGTAGAAAACAGTGTAGACCTATTATTAACTGCAAATCCACCGACGCTGGTGTAGATGCTGCTGGAACAAAATGCCTGATTCCGCTCTATCATCAGCGGCTACACTGTTTTCGACGCATCACATGACCATTTCAGGATCTATATACGCGTACTCGCTGCATGTATGTTATTGTTATTAATGGTTAATGCGTCTGCGGTCTAAGAATTGAACGTCAGCTTTGTAAGAAACCCTGTACTTTTTGTATTTTATTGCCAATAATTGTAATTAATAATTGTATACATGTGTATATTATATATAAAATATATGAACTAAGTTGGAGTTGATTTTGCTTTCTAATCATCCCACACATGAATTCTTTAAGTCTGCATGTACATGTTCGTAGGTGTGACTGCAGAAATAGTGAATAGTAGGTTAGTGCCGTGAATGGCAAAAAATATCTGGCAAGGCTTAGGAAACGGGATGGGCGAGGCTCTGCCGAGCACATCCCGTTTCCGAGCCGTGTCAGATATTTTTTCCCATTCACGGCACTAACCTACTATTCTATTTATCCCGTCAACATCTACAAATGGCTTTAAAATGCAAAAAATAACCCCAGTCACCGCACATATTCATACGCAGTGATTAGGTCGTATTGACAGGATATCAAAAATGTTTCACGGCACCGTGTTTCACGGCACATACGCACTGTGTTGACGGGATAAATGGGTATTATCCAGTCAACACAGTGTGTATGTGCCGTGAAACACGGTGCCGTGAAACATTTTCGATATCCTGTCAATACTTGCGGTGGGTGGGGTTATTTTGTTGCATTTTAAAGCCATTTGTAGGTGTTGACGGGATAAATAGAATAGTAGGTTAGTGCCGTGAATGGGAAACAATATCTAGCGCAATAACGGGCAATAACCCAATTCAACTCACAGTTGACTAAAGAGCAAAAGATAAAAACGTACCTGAGGGCCAAACCAGGCAAATCTTTATTCCTATAAGGAGGAACACATACCGTTAATTTACGCCGTCTCATTCGCCCGACCACCACCCACCGGACAAGGACTAACGCTATATCCCATCCCCTCTTGCCTATCGGCGCGGGGATAACAACTAAACAATATGCATTGTGACATTGTTGGTTTGCATTGGTTCATGGCATGTTCACATCAGCCGCTGTTCCACTTGAAATAAAATTTGACCATTTTTGACCCCGTGGTCACCATTTTAACAACTTTGAAAGAGCATTGTACATCGATCATTCCTACTAAGTTTCGTCGAAATCCGGTTGGCGGTTCATGAGAAGAAGATTTTTTTTAATAATTTGTGCTATTTTTAGACGGCGGCCATCTTGGATTAGCGGCGACCTCCATTTTAACAAATCTGAAAAAGCTTCACCAATGGACCATAACTGTGAAGTTTGGCCACCATGGGCAAAGCGGTTCGTGTGAAGAAGAATTTTGAAATCTCTAATAAAAGAATGACCTTTTGACCTTTTGGCGGCAATCTTGGATGAAATGACCAGCCAATTTCGACAAAAACTTTACCAGAGCGATCGCCTCTCTGATACACTCGATTTGGTATAGACATGACAATATTTGGTCCAAAATAAAATTTGACCCCAATTTGACCCCACGGGCCACGCCCATTTTTGACCCCGGTGTCACCATTGTAACAACTTTGAAAGAGCATTGTTCATCGATCATTCCGTCTAAGTTTCGTCGAAATCCGGCTAACGGTTCATGAGAAGAAGTATTTTTTTTAAGAATGTGCTATTTTTAGACGGCGGCCATCTTGGATTAGCGGCGACATCCACATGACTATCCAAATTCGATAAAAAATGCACAGAGCGATAGCCTCACTGATACCTTCGATTTTATATACACCTGACCACATTCGGTCAAAAATAAAATTTGACCCCAATGTTACCCCACGGGCCACGCCCATTTTTGAACCCGAGGTCACCATTTTAACAAATTTGAAAGAGCATACTACATCGATAATTCTTACCCAAGTTTCGTCGATATCCGGCTGACGGTTCATGAGAAGAAGATTTTTTAAGAATTTCTGTTATTTTTAGACGGCGGCCATCTTGGATTAGCGATGCCCTCCGTTTTAAAAAATCTGAAAAGGCTTCACCGATGGACCATAACATTGAAGTTTGGCCACCAAGGGCCGAGCGGTTCGTGTCAAGAAGAATTTTAAAATCTCTAATAAAAGAAAGACCTTTTGACCTTTCGGCGGCCATCTTCGATGACATGACCATCCAATTTCGACAAAAAATGTACCAGAGCGATCGCCTCTTCGAAACCTTCGATTTGATATAGACATGACCGTGAAGATATTTTACGAATGTATGCTATTTTTAGACGGCGGCCATCTTGGATTAGCGATGACCTCCATTTTAACAAATCTAAAAAGGCTTCACCCATGGACCATAACTTTTTTTAAGTTTGGCTAACATGGGCGTTCATGTGAAGAATAATTTTGAAATATCTAATAAAAGAATGACCTTTTGACCTTTCGGCGGCCATCTTGGATAACATAACCATCCGTTTTCGACAAAAAATGCACCAGCGTGATCGGGTCGATGATACCTTCGATTTAATATATAACATGACCATATTCGGTAGAAAATAAAATTTGACCCCAATTTGACCCCACGGGCCACACCCATTTTTGACCCCGGGGTCACCATTTTAACAAATTTGAAAGAGAATTGTACATCGATCATTCTTACCAAGTTTTGTCGAAATCCGGTTGGCGGTTCTTGAGAAGAAGATTGTTGAAGAAGTTGTGCTATTTTTAGACGGCGGCCATCTTGGATTACGTAATGACGTCATTTTAAAATATTTATAATCTCCCTACCTATGGACCATAACCATGAAGTTTGGTGACTATATGCCCAATGGTTACCGAAGAGAAGACGTTTGAAATGTTCACGGACGACGGACGACGGACGACGGACGACGGACGGGCGAACACATTGCGGTAACAATAGCTCACATGAGCTTCGCTGAGGTGAGCTAAAAACACCAGATATAATGACGTTAACGTTACATATAAATTAATTTCAATTTTGTTATATGTTATATACAGATATGTTTTCAAGCAAACACCCACGTTCGAATCACAATATCATTTGAAAGAACATAACTACAGCCACAGGAATACAAGAATGTGTAACAAATCTTTGATGTGGCGATGTACATAACACACTTAGTTTCGGTGGCCATTTTTAAGATTAAGATTACCAGTAGCACAATACCAGCTAGCAATAATCTCAGCAGACTGTGTTCAACGAAATACTAGTATAACCAGAAGGAAAATACAAAATCTTACCACGACATTCAAAAATGTAAAATAAATACTGCATTTCCAGGCGGTAATTTTGAAAACCAAAATGGCTGGTTTCTCAAAATGTATTGTATTCGTTCTGCCAATAATTCTTGTCAATAATAATGTGTTTTTCGCTGTAAAAACACCACACATAATGACTTTGACCTCGAAATATAAATTTCAATGGCGGCCACTTTGAATTTCAATATGGAGGCCATATGGCTTATAGAAAAAAATGGAACCAACCCCAGTTGTGTTGTATGTGGTCTATAGATGAAAAAAAACCTGGGTTCAAACAATGTATCAAAGAAATTCACAAAAGCTAAAATAAGGACATAACAGTATACACTATGATCAGATGAATGGTTAAAGTCTGTAATTACATGTTCGTAGGTGTGACTGTAGAAATGGGTCTTCTCACTTACATGATCAGTCTAGCTCCTGATCAGAGAACACACCCCTAAAATATATTTGAATGATTGATGTATTGGTGTTAACGACCTATCAACAACCAAGGTCATTTAAGACCGGGCCACAGGGTTCGATCCCGTATCTAACCATGCAATTGGGGGGTGTGGATTCCAAAATAAGAAAGGGAATATTTACATCGAGAAAAAATATATATTTCGCCCTGGAATCTGCCTGAATAAACTGCCTGGTGCCAGGTCCATACCACACGAATTCCCTATCGTTCAATTAGCCTCCCTTTATGTGTATTTTTATAATTTCATACGTTATCAGAACATAACATTATTTAGTAATTGCAGTGGAACATTTCCAAACCGGACACCCTGGGACGTCCCCAAGGTGTCCGGTTTGGAGATCTCCCAGTGTAAATCTGACATGTTAGCGCTTCATGACACATTATAATGTTTTGCAATCATGAAAAGTCATTGTAATCCGAGATACATACCAGCGAAACACATCTAAGTTAAACATCCATATGTTCCCGAGAGTCCGGTTTAGAGGGGTTCCAATGTATAACATGGTAATCTCGGTACACACGTACACGTACATTGGTTGGCATAGGAAACAGAATATAAAAAAATCAAATCTTTCAAACATATTACAAAAAAAAATAAAATAAACATCTTATGAAACATCGTGCACAGTCCGGGTCATATTTTCCCACCAGTATTAGAATTAATTCCTTCAATACAAAATTGACGATTACTGAACAAAACACATTTAATTCCAATTTAGAAAGTCATCAAAACATACAAATCCTCAATCGTTATTTACTTCTTGCTAATTATTATTATTCGCACGTGCCGTCATGGTCTATTATATCCGTGCAATACTCCTAATTCAACTAATCACTGGACAAATACGGTATTAATTGCAAGTTCACAGGTGCGTTAATACGTTACTTAACTGTAATTGTTAGCCGAAGAAAACAGTAATTGTAAACAATATAAAACATTTTATGCGCTACTGAATGGGATTAACTGTGGATTGCAAACAAGAGATAATTACTGTCCATTACCGCAAGTGTGACTGGAAAACAAACCACTGACCATCATGCTATTCCGGACAATATGGCCAGAGTATTTCCCAGGGTGCCCGGTTATGAGAGGTTTAATACATTACTGAGATGTATTATTTGCTCTTTTCATTATTTCATGCAGCATGTTGCTCAGTTTTAACGTACATCTATTCGTTGTTGTTAGGGTCCGAACAAATAACTGTTAATAATAAAATAGTAAATCGTGCGTCTTGTTATATTGAATGTAACTAATGTTTTATTGGTTATTTTTAGGTTTACGCCAGTGGCCGACGCAATCAGAAGTAGTAAGGACCGTACGCCGTGTCACAGATTCTGTTCTGTTAAAAACCGGCAGAAAACATGCGGCCCATTTCACCGGAAGCGCTTGGTCTCGAGGATGTGGGAGTTCCAGAAGCGCATGCGCTGTTGAATGAAACCATTGGCTGGACGTCTCTGACGTCATACGTGCTGGTATCGGACCTAGATATGGAGGAGGGATCCCAGTTCGGCGATTTACAGCCCAATGGTCGCAGTACGGGGCTGTTCTACCGAGACTTTAAGCAGCGAGTGTTGGCGGATAACATCCATGTACCGAGTATTGACACATACACTGGCGATTGGGCAGCGTCAAGACCATTGGAAAATATCGAGAGTGCCATTAGTCCAGTGCCGTCAACTCCACGTGACGTACAACGGTATGGCGGCCTCGTTAACACCCAACGTCAACACGTTGGTAAGACTCTTGTGAGTTTGGACGAAATGACCAACACGAATGGAGACATATTCGACGCCGGATCAGAATTACGCTGAACAACGCGCCCATCAGCCCGGTGTATCCTCACAGAGGCGAGCACAAGGTGGACACACGCTCGCCCACTGTGAGATATAGACGGGCCGGCCATGGACTGACGCCGGCGGTATTACGGAAGAGGAAGTGCTGCAACGATTCTCGGATTGTCGCCCCTGTCGAGAGACATGCCGACCAACTGCGGGGGTACACCAGTACAGGTGACATCCAGGTGGATTACGCAGATGAGATACAGGTCGCCACCGCCGTCATACACAAACCGAAACTGGCAAAGCGGAAGAATTTGTCTCAATGTCCATCCGGGAAACGTACACGCTCTTCTGCTGATATTGACACTCATCACACTGTTCTTATACCAGACTTGGTCAAATCTCCCGCTTCTAAAATGCGCAAACGGAAACGACGGAGATTCTTGGAGCAGCAGTCGAGGGCGGTTATGGAGCAGCTGCAGCAGTGCGGGGAAGCTACTCGGTGTAGTGGTGATCAGGAATGTCGACGACCAACGAGATGTCCTTCCCAGCGAGACGTGGCGCCAACACTATGCAGCCGACTACCAGTCACACGCCGTGGTCCACTCTCGAATGTTGCCGAAGGCGTCCCGACAAGTTCCGACGGCTGTACGAAAACTACCGACGTTTCTGATGCCCACACTGCTTCCTCCAACGAAAACCAATATTGCTGAACTTGTCAAATGCAACACGAAAACTACACACAACGGACGACATGCAGACCAACACACGGTGTATTCCGTTGCCAGGAAACGTGATTCGAAAACTGTCAATCAAGTGCCATTCTCGCCAACAACAACTTACCGGAAGCGAAGCCGAGTACCGGATATCGGCGGACTCTCCGAATATTTGCGCGCGAAAAAGCAACGGAACACATTCCAAAGTCCGGACGGATTAAGAGCCCATAATGGCGGGGTTTCATCTATGTCAACTCGGTCTTTGAAATCGAGAAAGAAAACCACCTTGGGAACATCCAGCCTCCAGAACGTCACATGCAGCCGTCAGAGAATACCTTTTGGCAAGGCAACCGAAGGAAGAGATACAACAAAAACAAATGCACCAATGGCGGACATTGAGCGGGAAATAAACACAGGTTCGTCTCGGTTATCTCCGGAAACCCGTCCTACCCGCCCGCCAACCGTGTTTGGGAATTATATCAAAGTGTAGGATCTCAAATGAAGTTACAATAGACACTTTGGATATCGACACAATCTGTGACATCAAGAAACGATTGGCGAAGGCAAACAGTCGGAAGTCGACAATAATGACGAATGGTTCCCTGTTGCCTTCCTGCAGACCGGGTAACAACAGTCCGCGCCGGAGAAGTATCTTGTCTACTAGAAGCAGCCAACCACACGTGAAAACATCCGGGGACTCGCTCAGTGTCGAATGAAAGTTACAATGTACAGTATAATAAATTCGTAGAGAACGATCCATCCACCTGTACGAGGATATAATCCGCGAACTGTGATCTACATTATTTATCCCATGCTCATATCCATATGATGTTTAGTTCTCCGAATAGTGCGGGTACAAACTCAGAAATATGGACGGAGGTGGGATAATTATGTATATTTAGCAGATATATTGTTGTTATACATTGATGATTTATTTATGATAGCTTTTCAGCTTCCAAACTGTGCTAATTGTAAATATGTAAATAAGACACAACTGACTGATCACATTTTCCGTATCATGTCGGTATTGATTTCGAAAATAATATTTGTTCTCCCTAAATTTGCATATTAGGCCTACCAAGTATATTGTCACGCCATTCATTTACATTTGCATAATAACACAAGTGAATCTTGTGATGTGCGATAGCAGAGATAATTTAAACGGTTCGACAGTTATATGCCTAATGGGAGATGGCGAGCCTGTTAAATGGGTATAGAATATCTGCGATATCTTTTGCAAATGACGTCGAATGTTGGCGAAAATTTCAGAGCAAATGCAGAATTGAATTCGGTATGTGCTCTCACAATATTTCCAATTTTTGACATCATTTACGAAAACTAATGACATTTCTCCGGAATCAATATCGACATCGACAATACACGGCGGAAAATCTCCTACACTGAATAATCATGTTTATTTGTTCTGGATGAAACCAGCATGAAATATAGCAGATGTTACTGCATGTTGATACAGATGTTATTGAAAGTGTATATTAACCACGGATTGCGAACATGTACTGTATTAAATCGGAAAATTTATGCAAATTCAAACTGAAAATTAGCTAACTTTTCTAGTACATGTGTCAGTGATGGAGAAAATTGTCGAAATTTAAGATTTGTTTTATATTTAATTTCTCTTTGGTCACAAACACACATGTTACAATATGCGAAATATATACATGTGCTGTCACTTGAGTGTACATGACAGCAGGGTACGAGTCCAAATTTAAGTATTAGTTTGGAATGAAAATGAGTTTGGTCTTGTCATCAGTACTGCAAACTTTTATAATGTCTTTGAATAAATTGTCATTTTCATATTCATATAACAACAAATCAATACAATTGTGTAACTGTTCATATCATGGTTACAACCTCACTTTTATTAGAAATTTAGAAATAAAAAGAGATTGAAATATTTTCATCATTTCTTCGTTCATTGTTTTTAGTCGAATGTTGGAAAATATTTCCTACGAATTTAGAATTTGTTCGGAAATCTTTGCCAATATTTGTACTAATTTACGGATTATACCGGAAGTTCCCGAACTCATTTCGGTAAAACTCGGATATGCAATAAGATTGATTCTACAAGACATGTTTTCCTGCTATTTGTTCAGAGATCTTAGTCAACGTTCGTACTGATTTACGGAAACTACCGTAAATTCTCGAACTCATTTCGGAAAAAACCCGGATTTGCAATAAGATTGATTACATCAGATTCAGCTTCCTGCTATTGGATATTACATATGTTATTCAGATACAAGTGCTATATGTACAGATGCAACTTTCATGATGCCGTTGGGAATGCAATGTTTCATTTTATCACGAAAAATGATGTTTTACGTCGGAAAACGCATATGTTCGTCTGCTGTTTTTCATATGTGTCGTATTCGTTTAAAAACAAATAAACATGTACTGAAAGCACTTGCGAATCGTCTCCAATGTCAAAACAATTTTGTTGAAAAATATTGAGAAAAAAACAACAGACGACAAGATTCAGTAGAAAACAGTGTAGACCTATTATTAACTGAAAATCCACCGACGCTGGTGTATATGCTGCTGGGAAAAAGGGTCAGCGGCTACACTGTTTTCCACGCACCACATTCCCACTGCAGGATCAATATAAGCGTACTGACCGCATACAGGTTATTGTTATTAATGGTTAATGCGTCTGCGGTCTAAGAATTGAACGTCAGCTTTGTAAGAAACCTTGTATGTTTGTATTATATTGTCAATAATTGATAATTGTATATAGTGTCATAGTAATTTTATATATTATATTTTATATGAACTAAGTTGGATTTGATTTTGCTTTCTAATCCTAATCACCCCAGTCTACTGCTATGTAGTTTTTCTCTTTTTGTTACATTCTTGTAACCAATGTTTTTTTTGTGATCTTTAGAGCACGAAGAACAAAACTGGGGTTGGTTCCATTTTTTTCGACAATTCCTTTAGCCACCATCTTGGATTTCAAAATGGCCGCCCTGAAATTCTATATTCATTATATATACACTTCGAATACAGGTATAATATTGATTCGTTTTTTGGTGATAATCATCGTTTGACCACAAACAACAACACCTATGCCATCAACATAATTCAAATAATAAAACTGGGGCTGGTTCCAATTTTTCCGATAACTTGTATGGAGGACATTTTTTTCTTCAAAATTACCTCTATGTAAATAATATTTATTGTGTCTTCACTACGTACTGTCTGTAGTAACGTGTATTTATAGTTACATTGTGTTGACTGGTTTTTGCTACGTTCTTGGAACAAACGTTCTTTGTATCATCAAAGAAAACATGAATTGTTTCAATTGTATTCTAATTTTCAAAATGGCTGCCGTGAAAATCATATAATTCTGACTGATTTTCCCCAGACAGTAATCATTATTGAAAGTAAATTATATATGACTAAAGTCAATATCAAGTCACATTTTATGACAAACATTTGAAAAGGCAGTATTGTTCCATGGTCATTATCATTATTTACGATTACCATATGGTCTTAAGGGATCACAACTCCTGTGTCAATATAAAAGTGATCAGTGCCTTGATGGTCCAAATTGCATTTCACTTCTTGTAATTGTCATATTATCACTTGACAAATCCAGAGACACATCTTGGTCTGCATTAAGGTGTGCAAAAAGTGGAAAGCCAATGGATAATGCTTCCGTATCATTGATTCTCGCAGAAAACTAATATGCTCTGATTGAACATGAATAATCAGGCATATTATTTGGCCGGAAACGGTTTCGTTATGTTTACGGACTGACTGTTCAAGCGGAGTATGATCACTTGCCTCTCATATACATGAAATAAATACTCTATTTATGTCGTCACAGATTGCAGGATATTTTACTGCTGCTCAAGCAATATGGCCTTTCAATTAAATGTGTTTCTGGCAAAAACATACTAGTTACTGATACGCTATCCCATGAGTCACTAAGATACATATATTCTAACTTTATTAAGGGTATGAATTCACAAGTACATGTAGTATTCGCGAAATTACCTGCCAGTGATCAGGCAAGTCATTGTCTAAAGGGATAACTCAATTTCAGAACGCAATGTCCGCAGAAAATAGTTGCGTTATGGGAGTACAGAGATAAACTGACTCATCGAGTCCAAACTGTTGCAAGCCGTGCACAATGGCCATCTCGGCATTCAGACATGTCTTCGAAAAGCGCAAGAAAGTATGTTCTGGCATATTGGCAGGACGATGTTCAATTGAAGATACAAACTGAAATTCCAAAGAAACTCTGATATAACAATATGTACCAGGCCACCCATGACCAATTGTTGCTACAAACATTTCCACATGTAATGAACAGGAATTTCTGGTAACTGTTAACTACAGTCACACAGCATGAAATCCAAGATGGCCATTGACAGTTGAAAGGGATTTACAGTAAGTATAGTGTACCAAGTACACATGTGTCCGATATATAGATCATCATTTGATGAAACATAACTATAAGCCACAACAATACGTAATACGTAATGTATGTAAATACGCAATACAACACTATAGTAATATATGTAAATCCTTGAAGTGGCAATGTATGTGACACAGTTATTTCCAGCGGTCATTTTGAAGATAATGGTGTCTGGTACCACAGTACTAGTTAGCAATAATCTGAACAGTTTATGTTCGCTGTATTATGAGCATAAGCTGAAGAATCATACAAAATATCGCCACCGTATTAACATGTATAATAAATATTAGATTGTCAAGTTTAAATGGCGGCCATTGTGAAAAATAATATAGCCGCCATTTTAAGATATACTGAAATAGTTATGGCAATAAATAACAATAATAAACAAGAGGGCCATGATGTCCCTAATTCGCTCACCTGACTATGAACACCAGAGGAGAATGTGACATTGAGTTCATATGTGTTTTACAAATATTGTGCTATTTTTGCTATTTGTCATCTTGGATTAAGCGATGACTCATTTTACCAAATCTGAATATGCTTCACACAAGGATCTTAACTTACTATGAAGTTTGGCCAGCATCGGCCATGTGGTTCCTGAGAAAAAGACGTTAAAAATCTCGAATAAATGGACCTTTTGGCGGCCAACATGGATGACATAATCATCCGATTCCGACAAATATTGCACCAGAGCAATCGCCTCATCGATTCCTTCAATTTGGTATATGACATGAGCATATTCGGTCAAACGTAACATTTTGACCCCACGGGCCACGCCAAATTTTGACCCCGGGGTCACCATTTTAACACCTTTGAAAGAGCATTCTACATCGATGTTTCCTTCCAAGTTTCGTCGAAATCCGGCTGGCGGTTCATGAGAAGAATATGTTTTTAAGAATTTCTGCTATTTTCATACGGCGGCCATGTTGGATTAGCGACGACCTCCATTTTAACAACTGAAAAGGCTCCACCCATGGACCATAACTGTGAAGTTTGGCCACCATGGGCCAAGCGATCGCCTCTCTGATACCTTCGATTTGATATAGACATGACCATATTCTGTCACAAATAAAATTTGACCCCAATGTGACCCTACGGGCCACCCCCATTTTTGACCCCGGGGTCACCATTTTAATAACTTTGAAAGTGCATTGTACATCGATCATTCCTACCCAAGTTTCGTGGAAATCCGGCTGGCGGTTCATGAGAAGATTTTTTTAAGAATTTCTGCTATTTTTATACGGCGGCCATGTTGGATTAGCGACGACCTCAGCACAATATCATTTGAAAGAACATAACTACAGCCACAGGAATACTAGAATGTGTAACAAATATTTGATGTGGCGATGTACATAACACACTTAGTTTCGGTGGCCATTTTTAAGATTAAGATTACCAGTAGCACAATACCAGCTAGCAATAATCTCAGCAGACTGTGTTCAAAGAAATACGAGTATAACCAGAAGGAAAATACAAAATCTTACCACGACATTCAAAAATGTAAAATAAATGCTGGATTTCCAATTTTGAAAAGGTGGCCATTTTGAAAACCAAAATGGCTGGTTTCTCAAAATGTATCGAACCCGTTCTGCCAAAAATTCTTGTCAATAATAATGTGTTTTTCGCTGCAAAAACACCACTTTGAATTTCAATATGCAGGCAATATGGCTTATAGAAAAAATGAAACCAACCGCAGTTTTGTTGTATGTGGTCTATAGATGAAACAAAAACCTGGGTTCAAACAATGTATCAAAGAAATTCACAAAACCTAAAATAAGGACATAACAGTATACACTATGATCAGATGAATGGTTAAAGTCTGTAATTACATGTTCGTAGGTGTGACTGTAGAAATGGGTCTTCTCACTTACATGATCAGTCTAGCTCCTGTTCAGAGAACACACCCCTAAAATCTATTTGAATGATTGATGTATTGGTGTTTAACGGCCTATCAACAACCAAGGTCATTTAAGACCGGGCCACAGGGTTCGATCCCGTATCTAACCATGCAATTGGTGGGGGGGGGGGGGGGTGGATTCCAAAATAAGAACGGAATATTTACATCGAGAAAAAATATATATTCAGCCTTGGAATAAGAATAACATGCCTGGTGCCAGGTCCATACCACACGAAATCCTTATAATTCAATGTATAAGTTCATACGTTATCAGAACATAACATTATTTAGTAATTACAGTGGAATCTCTCCAAACCAGACACCCTGGGAGGTCCCCAGTGTGTCCGGTTTGGAGATATCCCACTGTAAATACGACATGTTAGCGCTTCATGACACATTATAGTTTTTTGCAATCATGAAAAGTCATTGTAATCATATATACATACCAGCGAAACACATATAAGTTAAACATCCATATTTTCCCGAGTGTCCGGTTTAGAGGAGTTCAACTGTATAACATGGTAATCTCAGTCCACACGTACACGTACATTGGTTGGCATAGGAAACACAATATAAACAATTCACATCTTTCATATTGCATATTGCAAAAAAAATATCAAAATATCTTATGAAACATCGTGCACAGTCCGGTTATATTTTCCCACCAGTATTAGAATTAATTTCTTCAATACAAAACTGACGATTACTGAACAAAACACATTTAATTCCAATTTAGAAAGTCATCAAAACATACAAATCCTCAATTGTTGTTTACTTCATGCCAATTATTATTATTCGCACGTGCCATCATGGTCTATTATTTCCGTGAAATACTCACAATTCAACTGATCACTGGACAAATACGGTATTAATTACAAGTTCACAGGTGCGTTAATACTTTACTTAACTGTAATTGTTTACCGTAGAAAACAGTAATTGTAAACAATAGCAAACATTTTATGCACTACTGAATGGGATTATCTGCGGATTGCAAACATGAGATAATTGCTGTCCATTACCGCAAGTGTGACTGGAAAACAAACCGCTGACCATCATGCTATTCCGGACAATATGGCCAGAGTATTTCTAAAATGACAAAATACTCAATCTTGTCATAAAGGCTTGGGATAAACTTTCCCAGACAACACTTGTCAAAGTTGAGACATTTGATGAGAAGAGAAGCTTACGAACGAGATTATACGAGATCTGACATAGCACGAGATTGTGATATATATTATACTGAATTTCCCCATTCGGATTGTGTTGGTAAGTATCCTTATTCTTATTTTGATTTACTGTATCAGTCGGTGTGAAGTTCTTTAAAACGGACACCCAAAAACCTCATGATCGCAAAGCGCACACTCTTGTCTCATATGCTTGATATAGATCGTGGCAGAAACTGGAAACGTGCAATAAAACCGCATGTCGGATTTTATTTCTGTTAGTCATGTTCGGCGATTAGCATGGGTCTATTTGACAGTGTGCCGTAGTTTCACAGTGGAACATCTCGGGACCGGACACCCTACCTAGGGTGTCCGGTTATGAGAGGTTAAACTTTACATGCACCCAGGTTGCCCGGCTAGGAGAGGTTCAATTGTGCATGTACCCAGGTTGTCCGTTTATGAGAGGTTCAATTGTGCATGTACCCAGGGTGTCCGGTTATGAGAGGTTCAATTGTGCATGTGTTCAATTGTGCATGTACCCAGGGTGCCCGGCTAGGAGAGGTTCAATTGTGCATGTACCCTGGTTGTCCGGTTATGAGAGGTTCAATTGTGCATGTACCCAGGGTGTCCGGTTATGAGAGGTCCCACTGTACATGCATTGCTACATTTGTATACGGATATAATGCCCTTGTGGTAAACGGGGCGTATTGTGTTAGTAAGTTGTGATGTGTTGTCTTGTTATATCGAATATTATTTGTTAAGAAAATTATGTTTCGCGAAAGAGGTAAGACTTTACAGTATGTACAATAGCAGTGTTTTAACTGGATCCATGTCTACGTTATGTGACAGTGACTGATACAATGGCGTTTATTACATTTACGTTTACGACCAGTATATACGCAGATCAATCAGACTGCGCAACTGCTTCATCAGATCAGGATCTACACTGTTCGCCTCTCAGCTCATCATTATCAGACAGCATGAGTTCGCTGGCAGATCATGAGTTGACTGGCCACATGTGTAATAAGCCCCAGTTACAAGGGTAATAAGTCCCTGTGTCTACAGTCACGGCCACACATACACGTACATGGGTTTATTTCAATGGTAGTATACAATGCGCATTATGCAAGGGATCAGGAAAACATCATTTTAACATTTTATTTATTTATTTACAAACTCCTATTGAATTGATTATTCACGTATTTACATTAACTCAATTTGAAGCAATTGAAGGGGTCAGTGGAAGAAAATGGCTAAGTCCATAAGGACTTAGCCCCCTTCTTCCACTGACCCATTCAGTTGACAGAAGCATTTTGTATGTGTTTGAAGTTTCGTGAAGTAGAATAATAAACAATATCACAAACATCTATGAAACCACAACAATCGTAATTATTAAAACATAATATAGCGCATTTACAAGTCAATATGACTGTTTAGAATACATTATTGGAAGCATAAATATTATTTTTAAACCAGAGGCATTTTGTATTTAGTCATCAAAGCTTGTGTGCTCAGCTGGGCCACTCCGTAATGAGTTAATCAATTCACTTGTTGAGGAAATTGTAAATTCGACGTTTTCAACCAAAAGTATAGACACTGATCAGATTTTACAGGCATAATCCAGTTCATCTCTTGCCGGTTCTACATCTACGTATCTCGTATCTCGTGGCCATATGACTGCATTACTACCATAATATAGACCCAGATCATTGTGATCTGGTCTGGATCTACACTGGTCGCAAATGTCCCAATTTTCATGTTCACCATTCTAGGTAATACTCTGGTTGTAATCACTCTGTTTGCCGCCCATGCAAACAACGGGCAATCTGTTACACCAGCCTGAGTCAATCAGGTGCAAAATCAATTAGCTGCACGTACCCAGGGTGTCCGGTTATGATATGTCCAACTGTACATGTACATGCATTGCTACATTTTATACGGATATAATGCCCTTGTGATAAACGGTGCGTATTGTGTTAGTAAGTTGTGATGTGTTATCTTATATAACGAATATTTTTTCTTAAGAAAATTATGTTTCGCGAAAGGGGTAAGACAATATCACAAACATTGCCTGCCCGATATTAATGAATATGTAACAAATAATAACAACAACAATATAACGTGACTGAAATGTCTTGAGAATTGGAGTTTATGGCATATGAGGCCAACCAACTCCTAATTCGATCGGGCAATCCGGAAAATTGATACTTAATGCCGCGCTCCAGATAAGGTGCGTATTGGCGTATTTTACGCACTTATTTAGCAGAATATATAAATATATAACAAATAATAACAACAATATAACGTGACTGGAGTATCCTCGGCAATGGGACTTATGGCATATGAGGCCAGCCTAGCTCCTAATTTGATAGGGCAATCCTGCACATTGATACTTAAATGCGGAGCTCTCGATAAGGTGCATATTGGCATATCTTATGCACTTAATTTTAGGAAAATACTGTAATAAAGTTGAAAATTTACTTAGTTCAGCTGCTTTTTGCTGCTCAAATAATTGAATTTTAAAATCTGTTTGATTTTTTATCATTTGTTCCCTATTTAATAAGGAAGACACTCAATAATACATTTGTAAAAGTAAATACGCACTGAATTTGAAATGTGGCGATATAATACTCTTTAGATACACAACTGATCTGAAGCTCTGCTGAATGGTACATTTATTTTGCAGTAAAGTGTTCTATATTGCTGACCTTGGCATAGATTCACATATTCAGTGCTGATGTTTTAAATAGTACATGTATATATGTAAGCTACAAGCATTTCAAATGTTGGTATAAATATTATATTAAACGAATTTCCTTGTTTTTTCATCAGTGGACATACAAAACGACCTGCGTTATTCTTGCCCAGATTATCAACGTTTCTGAATATCTATTGGCAATGCCAACTCGTAATCAAACATGTAGATTATCTGAGGCCGACTTGTAGCTGCTTGACTCCAAACACAATATTGAAGTATTTTGAAATACAGATATTGATATATAATAGCAAGATTAGCGCAGGCGGTAGTGTAAATACGGCATTCAATACGTGTTGACATCTTACATTACTGAGATGTATTGTTTGCTCTTTATATTATTTCATGCTCAGTTTTAACGTACATCTATTCGTTGTTGTTAGGGTCGGAACAAATAACTGTTGTAATAAAATAGTAAAACGTGCGTGTTGTTATATTAAATGTTACTAATATTTTATTGTTTATTTGTAGGTTTACGCCAGTTGCCGACGCAATCAGAAGTAGTAAGGACCGTACGACGTGTCACAGTGTCTGTTCAGTTAATAACCGACAGACAACATGCGGCCCATTTCACCGGAAGCGCTTGGTCTCGAGGATGTGGGAGTTCCGGAAGCGCATGCGCTGTTGAATGAAAGCGTTAGCTGGACGTCTCTGACGTCATACGTACGGGTATCTGACCTAGATATGGAGGAGGGATCCCAGTTCGGCGATTTACAGCCCAATGGTCGCAGTACGGGGCTGTTCTACCAAGACTTTAAGCAGCGAGTGTTGGCGGATAACATCTATGTACCGAGTATTGACACATACACTGGCTATTGGGCAGCGTCAAGACCATTGGAAACAATCGAGAGTGCTATTCGTCCAGTGCCGTCACCTTCACGTGACGTACAACGGTATGGCGGCCGCGTTAACACCCAGCGTCAACACGTTGGTAAGACTCTTGTGAGTTTGGATGAAATGACCAACACGAATGGAGACATATTCGACGCCCGGATCAGATTTACGCTGAACGACGCGCCCATTAGCCCGGTGTATCCTCACAGAGTCGAGCACAATGTGGACACACGCCCGCCCGCTGTGAGATATAGACGGGCCGGCGATGGACAGACGCCGGCGGTATTACGGAAGAGGAAGTGCTGCAGTGATTCCCGGATTGTCGCCCCTGTCGAGAGTCACGCCGACCAACTGCGGGGGTACACCAGTACAGGCGACATCCAGGTGGACTACGTAGACGAGAGACAGGTCGCCACCGCCGTCATACACAAACCGAAACTGGCAACGCGGAAGAATTTGTCTCAATGTCCATCCGGGAAACGTACACGCGCTTCTGCTGATATTGACACTCATCACACTATTGTTATACCAGACATGGTCAAATCGCCCGCTTCTAAAATGTGCAAAAGGAAACGACGGAGATTGATGGAACAGCAGACGATGGCGGTTATGGAACAGCTGCAGCAGTGCGGGGAAGCTACACTGTGTAATGGTGATCAGGAATGTCGACGACCAACCAGATGTCCTTCCCAGCGAGACGTGGCGCCAACACTGTGCAGCCGACTACCAGTCACACGCCGTGGTCCACCCTGGAATGTTTCCGAAGGCGTCCCGACAAGTTTCGAAGGCTGTACGAAAACTCCCGATGACTGTACGTTTCTGATGCCCACACTGCTTCCTCCAACGAAAACCAAAGTTGCTATACTTGTCAAATGCAACACGAAAACTACACACAACGGACGACATGCTGACAGACACACGGTGTATTCCGTTGCCAGGAAACGTGATTTGAAAACTGTCAATCAAGTGCCATTCTCGCCAGCAACAACTCACCGGAAGCGAAGCCGAGTACCGGATATCGGCGGACTCTCCGAATATTTGCGCGCGAATGAGCAACGGAACACATTCCAAAGTCCGGACGGATTAAGAGCACACAATGACGGGGTTTCATCTACGTCAACTCGGCCCTTGAATTCAACAAAGATTACCACCTTGGGAACATCCAACCGCCAGAACGTCACCTGCCGTCGGAGAATGTATTTTGGCAAGGCAGCCGAAGGAAGCGATACAACAACAACAAATGCGCCAATGGCGGACATTGAGCGGGAAATAGACACCGGCTCGTCTCGGTTATCTCCAGAAACCCGTCCTACCCGCCAACCGTGTTTGGGAATTAGATCAAAGTGTATTATCTCAAGTGAAGGTACAATAGACACATTGGATGTCGACACAATCTGTGACATCAAGAAACGACTGGCGAAGGCAAACAGTCGGAAGTCGACAATAATGACGAATGGTTCCCTGTTGCCTTCCTGCAGACCGAGTAACAACAGTCCGCGCCGTAGAAGTATCTGGTCTACTAGAAGCAGCCGACGACACGTGAAAACATCTGTGGACTTTGCTGAGTGTCGAATTTCGCTGGTAACGTGTGTATAAATGAAAGTTACAATGAACAGTATAATACTTACTTATGGAACGATCCGTCCACCTGTATGAGGATATAATTCGCTCTAAATTATTTATCCATGTGATGTTTTGTTCTCTGAATAGTGCGGTACAAACTCAGAAATATGGACTAAGGTGGAATAATTATGTCTATTTAGCAGATATATTGTTGTTAATTATACTTTAATTATTTATTTATGTTTGCTTTTCAGCTACCAAATTGTGCTAATTGTATATATGTAAATAAGACACAACTGACTTATCATATTTTCCGTATCATGTCGGTATTGATTTCGAAAATAATGTTTTTTCTCTCTAAATTTGCATGAGGCCTACCAAGTATATTGTGACGCCATTCATTTAAATTTGCATAATCACACAAATGAATCTTGTGATATGCGGTAGCAGAGATAATTGAAACGGTTCTACAGTTATATGCCTAATGGGAGATTTCGAAACTCTTAAATGAGTATAGAATATCTGCGATATCTTTGCAAATGACGTCGAATGTTGGCGAAAATTCCAGAGCAAATGCTGAATTGAATTCAACATGTGCTCTGACAATATTTCCAATTTTTGACATCACTAACGAAAACTATCGCATTTCTCCGGAATCAATATCGACATTGACAATACACGGCGGAAAATATCCTACACTGAATAACCATGTATTGTCAACATTAGTTGGAGATCTGTTCCAGTGATGTAAGCTCTAAATGTAGGATGTTTATTTGTTCTGGATGAAAGCAACGTGAAATATAGCAGATGTTACTGCATGTTTATACAGATGTTATTGTAAGTGTATATTAACCACGGATTGCGAAAATGTTCTGTATTAAATCGGAACATTTATGCAAATTCAAACAGAAAATTAGCGAACTTGTTTACATGCATCAGTGATGGGGAAAATTGTGGAAATTTAATGTCTGTTTTATATTTATTTTATTTTTTGTCACAAACGTACATGTTACATACTACGAACTATATACATGTGCTGTCACGTGAGTGTACATGCCAGCAGTGTACGTGTCCAAATTTAAGTATTACTTTGGAATGAAAATGAGTTTAGTCTTGTCATCAGTACTGCAAACTATTGTAACATTTTCATATACTAACAAATCAATACAATTGTGTAACTGTTCATATCATGGTTACAAACTCACTTTTATCCTGTCTCCAATTTAGAACTAAAAAGAGATTGAAACATGTTCAACATTTCTTCGTACATTGTTTTTAGTCGAATATTGGAAATTTGTTCGGAAATCTTCGCCAACGTTTGTACTAATTTACGGATTCTACCGGAAATTCAAGAACTCATTTCGATAAACCCGGATATGAAATAAGATTCATTCTACCAGACATGTTTTCCTACTATTTGTTCAGAGATATTTGTCAATGTTCGTACTGATTTACGAAAACTGCCATAAATTCCTGAACTCTCTTCGGTAAAACCCGGATTTGCAATATGATTGATTATATCAGATGACGCTTCCTGCTATTGTATATAACATATGTTATGCAGATACAAGTGCTATATGTACATATGAAACTTTCATGATACCGTTGGGAATGCAATGTTTCATTTTATCACGAAAACTGATGTTTTACGGCGGGCAACTAATGTGTCGTATTCGTCTAAAACAAATAAATATGTGTTGACAGCACATGAGAATCGTCTCAAATGGAGACGATTCTGATGCGCTGTCAAAACAATTTTGTTTAGAAATATAGAGAAAAAAACAAAAGACGACAATATTTAATTCAGTAGAAAACAGTGTCGACCTATTATTAACTGCAAATCCACCGACGCTGGTGTAAATGCTGCTGGAACAAAATGCCTAATTCCGCTCTATCATCAGCGGCTACACTGTTTTCCACGCACCACATGACCATTTCAGGATCTATATATCATTAAGCCTACTCGCTGCATGCATGTTATTGTTATTAATGGTTAATGCGTCTGCGGTCTAAGAATTGAACGTCAGCTTTGTAAGATACCTTGTATTTTTGTATTATATTGTCAATAATTGTAATTAATAATTGTATATAGTGTCATAGTAATTGTATATATTATAAATAAAATATATAAAATGTATGAACTAAGTTGGATTTGATTTGGCTTTCTAATCCTAATCACCCCTCATAGTGTATACTGCTATGTAGTTTTGCTCTTTTTGTTACATTCTTGTAACCAATGTTTTTTGTGATCTTTAAAGCACGAAGAACAAAACTGGGGTTGGTTCCATTATTTTGTTTCGACAATACCTTTGGCCGCCATCTTGGATTTCAAAATGGCCGCCCTGAAATGCTATATTTAAATAACACTTCTAATACAGTTAGATTCGTTTTTTGGTGATACTCATCTTTTGACCACAAACAACAACATCAGTGTTCTTTTAATATTTAACAACCCCTTTGGCGGCCATCTTAGATTTAAAAATAATTCACATAATAATTTCTGATAACTGGTATGGAGGACATTTTGTTTTCAAAATGGCCTCTATGTAAATAACATTTATTGTAACTTCACTACGTACTGTCTTTAGTAAAGTGTATTTATAGTTACGTTGTATTGACTGTTTTTTTTCTACGTTCTTCGAACAAACGTTATTTGTATCATCAAAGAAAACATCAGTTGTTTCTATTGTATTCCAATTTTCAAATTGGCTGCCGTGAAAATCATATAATTCTGACTGATTTTTCCCCAGACAATAATCATTATTGAAAGTAAATTAAATATGATTAAAGTCAATTTCAAATCACTGTTTATGACACACATGTTATATTTCAAAATGGCCACTGTGTGTATGCAGCACTTTTCTTAATTATGGATACAGTGCTTTCGATCAGTTTCATCACCATCTGCATTAGAGTCTCCATCTTGTTGGTGTTCCTGAAAGGCAGTGCTGGCACAGGCAAACTAAAAATAATACACACCCTGTATATAACGCCATGTGCACTTGTTCAGTATGTGTAGAAGACGTGTGTAAAATGTCAAATTGATTGACAAAACACTGTTGGATAGGTTGAATACATTCTATACAGAATACAAAATTGTATGCAGAAAACTGTAAAAGAATGGCCATGTTGAAAAGGCAGTATTGCTCCATGGTCATTACCATTATGTACGATTAACATATGGTCTTAAGAGATCACAACTCCTGTGTCAATATAAAAGTGATCAGTGCCTCGATGGTCCAAATTGCATTTCACTTGTTGTAATTGTCATATTATCACTTGACAAAGCCAGAAAAACTGCATTATTGTGTGCCACAAAGGCAAGCCACTGGCTAATGCTTCCATGTCATTGATTATGGCAGAAAACTAATATGGTCTGATTGAACATGAATAATGAGGCATGTTATTTGGCCGAAACGGTTTCGTTATGTGTACGAACTGACTTTTCAAGTGGAGTAAGAACATTTGCCTCTCATATCCATGAAATAAATAATCTCTTCATGTCGTCAGAGAGTACATGATATTTTACTGCTGATCAAGCAATATGGCCTTTCAATGAAATACGTTTCTTGCAAAAACATACTAGATACGCTATCACATGAGTCAGTAACAGACATACATTATAACTTTGATAAGGGTATGAATTCACAGGTACATGTAGAGACAGTGTAGACCTACGCATTTAGGTCTGCATTCTGGTGTATCACAAGGGCAAGCCAATGGCTAATGCTTACATATCATCGATTCTCGCAGAAAACTAATATGCTCTGATTGAACATGAATACTGAGGCATGTCATGTGGCTGAAAACTGTTTCGAAATGTGTACGGACTGACTGTTCAAGTGGAGTAAGATCAATTGACTCTC
>CM055277.1:51859198-51884803 GCA_029237695.1 Conchocele bisecta
CAATTGACTCTCATATTCATGAAATAAATACTCAATTCATGTCGTCACAGATTACAGGATATTTTACTGCTGCTCAAGCAATATGGCCTTTCAATGAAATACGTTTCTGGCAAAAACATACAAGGCCATCTCGGCATTCAGACATGTCTTACAAAAACGCAAGATATTATGTTCTGGCAAAATGGCAGGAAGATGTTCAATTGAAGATAAAAACTGAAATGCCAAAGAAACTCTGATATAACACTATGTACCAGGCAACCCATGACAAACTGTTGCTACAAACATTTCCACATGGAATGAAAAGGAATTTCTGGATTTAACTATTAACAATTACAGTCACACAGCATGCAATCCAAAATGGCCATTACATACAGTAAGCATAGTGTACCAAGTACACATGTGTCATATATATATATCATTATTTTATGAAACATAACTATAAGCCACAACAATACGTAATACATGTAAATACGTAATACAACACTATAGTAATATAGGTAAATCCTTGAAGTTGCAATGTATGTGAGACACTTATTTCCAGGTGGACTACGTAGATGAGAGACAGGTCGCCACCGCCGTCATACACAAACCGAAACTGGCAACGCGGAAGAATTTGTCTCAATATCCATCTGTGATACGTACACGAGCTTCTGCTGATATTGACACTCATCACACTGTTGTTATACCAGACTTGGTCAAATCGCCCGCTTCTAAAATGTGCAAAAGGAAAAGACGGAGATTGTTGGAGCAACAGTCGATGGCGGTTATGGAACAGCTGCAGCAGTGCGGGGAAGGTACACTGTGTAATGGTTATCAGGAATGTCGACGGCCAACCAGATGTCCTTCCCAGCGAGACGCGGCGCCAACACTGTGCAGCCGACTACCAGTCACACGCCGTGGTCCACCCTCGAATGTTGCCGAAGGCGTCCCGACAAGTTTCGGAGGCTGTACGAAAACTCCCGATGACTGTACGTTTCTGATGCCCACACAGCTTCCTCCAACGAAAACAAAAGTTGCTAAACTTGTCAAATGCAACACGAAAACTAGACACAACGGACGACATGCTGACAGACACACGGTGTATTCTGTTGCCAGGAAACGTGATTTGAAAACTGTCAATCAAGTGCCATTCTCGCCAGCAACAACTCACCGGAAGCGAAGCCGAGTACCGGATATCGGCGGACTCTCCGAATATTTGCGCGCGAATGAGCTGCGGAACACATTCCAAAGTCCGGACGGATTAAGAGCCGACAATGACGGGGTTTCATCTACGTCAACTCGGCCCTTGAAATCAAGAAAGATTAACACCTTGGGAACATCCAACCTCCAGCACGTCACCTGCCGTCGGAGAATGACTTTGGGCAAGGCAGCCGAAGGAAGAGATACAACAAAAACAAATGCACAAATGGCGGACATTCAGCGGGAAATAGACACTGGTTCGTCTCGGTTATCTCCGGAAACCCGTTCTATCCGCCAACCGTGTTTGGGAATTAGATCAAAGTGTAGGATCTCAAGTGAAGTTACAATACATACTTTGGATATCGACACAATCTGTGACATAAACAATCGGCTGGCGAAGGCAAACAGTCGGAAATCGACAATAATGACGAATGGTTCCCTGTTGCCTTCCTGCAGACCGGGTAACAACAGTCCGCACCGGAGAAGTATCTGGTCTACTAGAAGAAGCCGACCACACGTGAAGACATCCGGGGACTTCGCTCAGTGTCGAATTTCACTGGTGACGTGTGTATAAATGAAAGTTACAATGTACCGTATAATAAATGCTTAGAGAACGATCCGGCCACCTGTACGAGGATATGATCCGCGGCGGACGAACGGTGCTCTATATTATTTATCACACGCTCATATCCATATGATGTTTAGTTCGAATAGTGCGGCTATATACTCAGGAATATGGACAGAGGTGGGATAATTATGTCAATTTCTCAGATGCATGTATATTGTTGTTAATTATACCTGGATGATTTATTTATGTTTGTTTTTCAGCTTCAAAACTGTGCTAATTGTATATATGTAAATAAGACACGACTGATGTAAACTAACTGATCACGTTTTTCGTATCATGTCGGTATTGATTTCGAAAATAATATGTTTTGTCTCTAAATTTGCATTAAGCCTACGAAGTCTATTGTCACGTCATTCATTTAAATTTGCATAATCACAGAAGTCAGTCTTGTGATATGTGATAGCGGAGATAATTTCAGAGCCGAACCACAAACGGTTCTACAGTTATATGCCTAATGGGAGATGGCGAGCCTCTTAAACGTGTATCGAAAATCTGTGACATATTTTGCAAATGACGTCGAATGTTGGCGAAATTTTCAGAGCAAATGCAGACTTGAATTCAGCATGTGCTATGACAGTATTTCCAATTTTTGACATCATTATTACTATCGCATTTCTCCCGAATCAATATCGACATCGACAATACACGGCGGAAAATCTACTCTGAATAATCATGTATTGTCAACATTAGTTGGAGATCTGTTCCAGCGATGTAAGCTGTAAATGTAGGATGTTCTGGATGAAACCAGCGTGAAATATAGCACATGTTACTGCATGTTGATACAGATGTTATTGAAAGTGTATATTAACCACGGATTGCGAAAATGTACTGTATTAAATCGGAACATTTATGCAAATTCAAACTGTAAATTGGCGAACTTTTCTACATGCATCAGTGATGGGGAAAATGGTGGAAATTTAAGGTTTTTTATATTTATTTTCTTTTTCGTCAGAAACATACATGTTACATAATACGAACTATATATATGTGCTGTGACTTGAGTGTACATGACAGCAGGGTACGAGACCAAATTTAAGTATTAGTTTGGGATGAAAATTAGTTCAGTCTTGTCATCAGTACTGCAAACTTTTGAATTAATTGTCATGTTCATATAACAACAAATCAATACAAATGTGTAACTGTTCATATCATGGTTTACAAACTCACTTTATCCTGTCTCCAATTTAGAAATAAAAAGAGATTGAAACATTTTCAACATTTCTTCGTACATCGTTTTTAGTCGAGTGTTGAAAACATTTCCTACGAATTTGGAATTTGTTCGGAAAGCTTCGCCAACGTTTGTACTAATTTACGGATTCTAGCGGAAATTGCCGAACTAATTTCGGTAAAACCCGGATATGCAATAAGATTGTTTCTACAAGACATGTTTACCTGCTATTTGTTCGGAGATCTTCGTCAACGTTTGTACTGATTTGCGGAAACTACCGTAAATTCCTGTAAATTCGGTAAAACCCGGATTTGCAATAAGATTGATTATATCAGATTCAGCTTCCTACTATTGTATATAACATATGTTATGCAGATACAAGTGCTATATGTACAGGTGAACCTTTCATGATACCGTTGGGAATGCAATGTTTCATTTTATCACGAAAACTGATGTTTTACGGCGGGCAACGAATAGTGTCGTCTGCAGTTTTTCATATGTGTCGTAGTTGTTTTTTAAAAAAAAACATGCATTGACATCACATGAGAATCGTCTCATGCGATGTCAAAAAAGAATTGTTGAAAAATTATGGGAAAACATCAGACAACAAGATTTAATTCAGTAGAAAACAGTGTATACCTATTATTAACTGCAAATCCACAAAACTGTCTGATTCCGCTCTCTCAGCAGCGGCTACACTGTTTTCAAAGCACAACATGCCCACTGCAGGATCAATATATTATTACGGGTACTCGCTGCATGCATGTTATTGTTATTAAAGGCCAATGCGTCTGCGGTGTAAAAATCGAACGTCAGCTTTGTAAGAAACCTTGTATTTTTTGTATTATATTGTCAATAATTGTAATTAATAATTTTATATAGTGTCATAGTAATTGTATATATTATATATAAAATATATACAATATATGAACTAAGTTGGATTTGATTTTGCTTTCTAATCCTAATCACCCCTATATACTGTTATGCAGTTTTGCTCTTTTTGTTACATTCTTATGTTTTTTTGTGATATTTAGAGCATGAAGAACAAAACTGGTGTATGTTCCATTTTTTTTAGACAATTCATTTGGCCGCCATCTTTGATTTCAAAATGGCCGCCCTGAAATGATATATTCATAACATATACACTTCTAATACAGGTAGAATATTTATTCGGTTTTTGGTGATAATTATCCTTTGACCACAAACAACAACACCAGTGTTATTTTCATTTTTAACAACCCGCTTGGCGGCCATCTTAGATTTAAAAATATTATACAATATATTGTAATATTCATATCTACATTTATAATGCAGATATAATGTTAATTATTCGGCTATGCCATCTACATAATTCAAATAATAAAACTGGGGTTGGTCCCACTTTTTCTGATAACTGGTATGGAGGACATTTTGTTTACAAAATGGCCTCTATGTAAATAATATTTATTGTGTCTTTACTACGTACTGTCTTTAATAATGTATATTTATAGTTACGTTGTGCTGATTTTTTTTTTGGCTACGTTCTTGGAACAAACGTTCTTTGTATCATCAAAGAAAACATGAGTTGTTTCAATTGTATTCTAATATGCAAAATGACTGCCGTGAAAATCACATATATTCAGACTGACTTTCCCAAGACAATAATCATTATTGGAAGTAAATTATATATGACTAAAGTCAATATCAAGTCACTTTTTTATGACAAACATGTTAGATTTCAAAATGGCCACTGTGTGTATGCAGTAGTTTTTTTAAGTATGCATACAGTGCTTTCAATCATAACTCAATTTCAGAACGCAATGTCCGCAGAAAAATAGTTGAGCTATGGGATTACAGAGATAAGCTGACTCCTCGAGTCCAAACTGTTGCAAGCCGTGCACAATGTCCATCTCGGCATTCAGACCTGTCTTCGAAAAGCGCAAGATATTATGTTCCGGCAAAATGGCAGGAATATGTTCAATTGAAGATAGAAACTGAAATGTCAAAGAAACTCTGATATAACACTAAGTACCAGGCAAAACATGACACATTACTGCTACAAACATTTCCACATGGAATTAAAAGGAATTTCTGTTAACTGTTAGCAATTACAGTCACAGATCATGAAATCAAAAGATGGCCATTGACAGTTGAAAGGGATTTACAGTAAGCATAGTGTACTAAGTACACATGTGTCAGATATATATATCATCATTTGATGAAACATAGCTATAAGCCACAACAATACGTAATACGTAATGTATGTAAGTACGTAATACAACACTATAGTAATATATGTAAATCCTTGAAGTGGCAATGTATGTGACACAGTTATTCACAGCGGCCATTTTGAAGATAATGGTGTCTGGTACCACAGTACAGTTTGTTTTCGTTGTATTATGAGCATAAGCAGAAGAATCATACAAAATATCGACACCGCATTAACATGTATAATAAATATTAGATTGTCAAGTTTAAATGGCGGCCATTGAAAAAAATAATATAGCCGCAATTTTAAGATATACTGAAATAATTATGCCAATATTTCTTATCCATAAATAATAAAGAAGAGGGCCATGATGGCCCTAATTCGCTCACCTGACTCCATGAACACCAGAGGAAACTGTGACATTGAGTTCATATGTGCATTTTACCAAATCTGAAAATGCTTCACCCAAGGATCTTAACTTACTATGAAGTTTGGCCAGCATCGGCCATTTGGTTCCTGAGAAAAAGACGTTCAACATCTCGAATAAATGAACCTTTTGGCGGCCATCATGGATGACATAATCATCCGATTCCGACAAATATTGCACCAGAGCGATCGCCTCATCGATACCTTCAATTTGATATATTACATGAGCATATTCGGTCAAATAAAACAATTTGACCCAAATTTGACCCCACGGGCCACGCCTATTTTTGACACCGGGGTCACCGTTTTAACACCTTTGAAAGAGCATTGTACATCGATCATTCCTACCAAGTTTCGTCGAAATCCGGCAGGCGGTTCATGAGAAGAAGATTTTTTAAGAAATTCTGCTATTTTTATACGGCGGCCATCTTAGATTAACGACGACCTCCGCTTTAACAACCATAAATGTGAAGTTTGGCCACCATGGGCCAAGCGATTCGTGTGAAGAAGAATTTTGAAATATCTAATAAAAGAATAACCTTTTGAACTTTCGTCAGCCATCTTGGATGACATGACCATCCAATTTCGACAAAAAATGTACCAGAGCGATCGCCTCTCTGATACCTTCGATTTGATATAGACATGACAATATTCGGTCAAAAATAAAATTTGACCCCAATTTGACCCCACGCGCCACGTCCATTTTTGATCCCGTGGTCACCATTTTAACAACTTTGAAAGAGCATTGTACATCGATCATTCGTACTAAGTTTCGTCGAAATCCGGTTGGAAGTTCATGAAAATAATTATTTTTTTAATAATTTGTGCTAATTTTAGACGGCGGCCATCTTGGATTAGCAGCGACCTCCATTTTAACAAATCTGAAAAGGCTTCACCAATGGACCATAACTGTGAAGTTTTGCCACCATGGGCCAAGCGGTTCGTGTGAATAATAATTTTGAAATCTCTAATAAAAGAAGGACCTCTTGACCTTTCGGCGGCCATCTTGGATGAAATGACCATCCAATTTCGACAACAAATGTTTGTTTGTTTATTAGTGTTTAACGGCCTATCAACAGCTAAGGTCATATAAGGCCGGGCAAACGGGTTCGATCCCATTTTAACCTGCTGCATTGGGAGGAAAATCCCAAAATCAGAACGGAATATTTACATCGAGAACAAATATATTCAGCCCTGAAATTAGAATAACCTGACCTGGTGCCAGGTCCATACCACACCAAGTCACTTGGCCCCTTCCCCTAAATAGGATTACGAACATCGTAATACTCACATAAGGGGTATAACCAGATTATACTGTCACATACAAAATGCCAAAGACTTATGTGAAGGCCAAACGAAAAATGTACCAGAGCGATCGCCTCTGTGATACCTTCAATTTGATATAGACATGACCATATTCGTCAACATAAAATTTGAACCCAATTTGATCCCACGGGCCACGCCAATTTTTGACCCTGGGGTCACCATTTTAACATCGTACATCGATCATTCCTACCAAGTTTCGTCGAAATCCGGCTACCGGTTCATGAGAAGAATATTTTTTAAGAATCTGTGCTATTTTTAGACGGCGGCTATCTTGGATTAGCGACGACCTCCGTTTTAACAAATCTGAAAAGGTTTCACCCATGGACCATAACATTTAAGTTTGGCTACCATGGGCCAAGCGGTTCATGTGAAGAAGAATTTTGAAATCTCTAATAAAAGAACGACGGCGGCCATCTTGGATTACGTAATGTCGTCATTTTAACAGTTTTGTAATCCCCCTACCTAAGGACCATGACCATGAAGTTTGGTGACTATAGGCCCAATGATTACCGAAGAGAAGACGTTTGAAAATGTTCACGGACGGACGACGGACGGACACATTGCGGTAACAATAGCTCACATGAGCTCAGGTGAGCTAAAATGTACGTTTTGTTTGTTTGTTTGTTGGGGTTTAACGGCCTATCAACATATAAGGTCATACAAGGCCGGGTCAATGGGTTTAGTACTAAATCCCATATATTACCTGTACAAGTACATGTACAGTTCAAGTACATGTACAAATGGGGGGAAAATCCCAAAATCAGAACTGAATATTTACAATAACAAAACTATATATTCAGCCCTGAAATCAGAATAATCCTGATCTGATGCCAGGTCCTCGCAGTAGGATCAGTAATAATCTTACTACTATTATAATGGGCAATAACCCAATTCAACTCCCAGGTAACTAAAGAGCCAAAGATAAAATCGTACCTGAGGGCCAAACCAGGCAAATCGTTATTCCTATAAGGAGGAACCCATACCGTTAATTTACGCCGTCTCATTCGCCCGACCACCACCCACCGGACAAGGAATAACGCTATATCCCCTCTTGCCTATCGGCGCGGGGATAACAACTAAACAATATGCATTGTGACATTGTTGGTTTGCATTGGTTCATGGTATGTTCACATCAGACGCTGTTCCACTTGAAATCTGCTGATGGATTTGGGAAATTAAACATGTTAAAAATCTGAATATAAACAAGAGGGCCATGATGGCCCTAATTTGCTCACCTGACTCCATGAACACCAGAGGAGAATGTGACATTGAGTTCATATGTGTTTGAAAAAAATTGTGCTCTCATTTTACCAAATCTGAAAATGCTTCACCCAAGGATCTTAACTTACTATGAAGTTTTGCCAGCATCGGACATGTGGTTCCTGAGAAAAAGACGTTCCAAATCTCGAATAAATGGACCTTTTGGCGGCCATCATGGATGACATAATCATCCGATTCCGGCAAATATTGCACCAGAGCAATCGCCTCATCGATACCTTCAATTTGGTATATGACATGAGCATATTCGGTCAAAAATAAAATTTGACCCTAATTTGACCCCACGGGCCACGCCCATTTTTGACCCTGGGTCACCATTTTAACATCTTTAAAAGAGCATTCTACATCGATCATTCCTACCAAGTTTCGTTGAAATCCGGCAGGCGGTTCATGAGAAGAAGATTTTTTAAGAATTTCTGCTATTTTTAGACGGCGGCCATCTTAGATTAGCGACGACCTCCATTTTAACAACTGTAAAGGCTTCACCCATGGACCATAACTGTGAAGTTTTGCCACCATGGGTCAAGTTATTAGTGTGAAGAAGAATTTTGAAATCTCAAATAAAAGAACGACCTTTTGACCTTTCGGCGGCCATCTTGTATGACATGACCATCCAATTTCGACAAAACATGTACCAGAGCGATCGCCTCTCTGATACCTTCGATTTTACATAGACATGACCATATTCGGTCAAAAATAAAATTTGATCCCAATGTGACCCCACGGGCCACGTCCTTTTTTGACCCCGGGGTCACCATTATAACAACTTTGAAAGAGCATACAACCTCAAAGTTTCATCGATATCCGGCTGGCGATTCATGAAAAGAAGATTTTTTAAGAATTTCTGCTATTTTTAGTTTGGCCACCATGGACCAAGCGGATCGTGTGACGAAGAATTTTGAAATCTTTAATAAAAGAATGACCTTTTGACCTTTCGGTGGCCATCTTGGATGACATAACCATCCGTTTTCGACAAAACATGCTCCAGATACCTTCGATTTGATATATAACATGACCATATTCGGTCAAAAATAAAATTTGACCCCAATTTGACCCCACGCGCCACACCCATTTTTGACCCCGGGGTCACCATTTTAGCAAGTTTGAAAGAGCATTGTACATCGATCATTCTTACCAAGTTTTGTCGAAATCCGGTTGGCGATTCTTGAGAAGAAGATTTTTGAAGTATTTGTGCTATTTTTAGACGGCGGCCATCTTGGATTACTTAATGATGTCATTTTAACAATTTTATAATCCCCCTACCTAAGAACGATGATCATGAAGTTTGGTGACTATAGGCCTAATGGTTACCGAGGAGAAGACGTTTGAAAATGTTCACGGACTGACGGACGACGGACGACGGACGGACACATTGCGGTAACAATAGCTCACATGAGCTTCGCTCAGGTGAGCTAAAAACACCAGATATAATGACGTTAACGTTACATATAAATTAATTTCAATGGCGGCCATTTTGGAATTCAAAATGGCGGATATGCAGCTCTTTAAAACAATGGAACCAACTTCAGTTTTGTTATATGTTGTATACAGATATGTTTTCAAGCAAACACCCACGTTCTAATCACAATATCATTTGAAAGAACATAACTACAGCCACAGGAATACTAGAATGTGTAACAAATCTTTGATGTGGCGATGTACATAACACACTTAGTTTCGGTGGCCATTTTTAAGATTAATATTACCAGTATCACAATACCAGCTAGCAATAATCTCAGCAGACTGTGTTCAAAGAAATACTAGTATAACCAGAAGGAAAATACAAAATCTTACCACGACATTCAAAAATGTAAAATAAATACTGGATTTCCAATTTCGAGAAGGCGGCAATTTTGAAAACCAAAATGGCTGGTTTCTCAAAATGTATTGAACTCGTTCTGCCAATAATTCTTGTCAATAATAATGTGTTTTTCGCTGCAAAAACACCACACATAATGACTGACCTCGAAATATAAATTTCAATGGCGGCCACTTTGAATTTCAAGATGGCGGCCATATGGCTTATAGAAAAAAATGAGAAAAAAAACCTGGGTTCAAACAATGTATCAAAGAAATTCACAAAAGCTAAAATAAGGACATAACAGTATACACTATGATCAGATGAATGGTTAGTTAAAGTCTGTAATTACATGTTCGTAGGTGTGACTGTAGAAATGGGTCTTCTCACTTACATGATCAGTCTAGCTCCTGATCAGAGAACACACCCCTAAAATCTATTTCAATGATTGATGTATTGGTGTTTAACGGCCTATCAACAACCAAGGTCATTTAAGACCGGGCCACAGGGTTCGATCACGTATCTAACCATGCAATGGGGGGGGGGGGGGGGGGGGGGGGTGATTCCAAAATAAGAACGGAATATTTACATCGAGAACAAATATATATTTAGCCCTAGAATCAGAATAACCTGCCTGGTGCCAGGTCCATACCACACGAATTTCCTATCGTTCAAGTACCCTCCCTATATGTGTAACATAACATTATTTAGTAATTACAGTGGAACATTTCCAAACCGGACACCCGGACACAATTCTCATCTTTCCAACATAGTACAAGAAAAGTGCATAGTCCGGGTCATATTTTTCCACCAGTATTAGAATGAATTTCTTCAATATAAAATTGACGATTACTGAACAAAACACATTTAATTCCAATTTAGAAAGTCATCAAAACATACAAATCCTCAATTGTTGTTTACTTCTTGCCAATTATTATTATTCGCACGTGCCGTCATGGTCAATTATTTCCGTGCAATACTCCTACATGTAATTCAACTGATCACTGGACAAATACGGTAATTGCAAGTTCACAGGTGCGCTAATACGTTACTTAACTGTAATTGTTTGCCGAAGAAAACAGTAATTGTAAACAACATTGTATGCACTACTGAATGGGATTATCTGCGGATTGCAAACATGAGATAATTACTGTCCATTACCGCAAGTGCGACTCGAAAACAAACCACTGACCATCATGCTATTCCGGACAATATGGCCAGAGTATTTCTAAAATGACAAAATACTCAATCTTCTCATACAGGCTTGGGATAAACTTTCCCAGACAACACTTGTCAAAGTTGAGACATTTGATGAGAAGAGAAGCTTACGAACGAAATTATACGAGATCTGACATACCACGTGATTTTGATATATATTATACTGAATTTCCCCATTCGGATTGTGTTGGTAAGTATCCTTATTTTTATTTTTATTTATTGTATCAGTCAGTGTGAAGTTCTCTAAAACGGACACCAAAACCCTCATGATCGCAAAGCTCACACTTCTCATATGCTTGATATAGTTCGTGACAGAAACTGAAAACGTGCACTAAAACCGCATGTCTGCTTTTATTTCAGTTAGTCATGTTCGGCGATTAGCATGGGTCTGTTTGACAGTGTGCTGTAGTTTCACAGTGGAACATCTCAGGACCTGAAACCCTACTCAGTGTGTCCGGTTATGAGAGGTTCAATTGTGCATGTACCCAGGGTGTCCGGTTATGAGAGATCTCACTGTATATGCATTGCTACATTTTTATACGGATATAATGCCCTTGTGGTAAACGGGGCGTATTGTGTTAGTAAGGTGTGATGTGTTGTCTTGTTATATTGAATACCTTTTCTTAAGAAAGTTAGGTTTCGCGAAAGAGGTAAGACTTTATAGTATGTACAATAGCAGTGTTTTAACTGGATCCATGTATACGTTATGTGGCTGTGACTGACAAAATGGCGTTTATTACATTTTCGACCAGTATAGACGCAGATCAATCAGACTGCACAACTGCTTCATCAGATCAGGATATGCACTGTTCGCCTCTCAGCTTGTGACCTACATGTAAGCTTATGACAAGTAGTATATACATGTATCATTATTAGCAAACATAATGTCAATATGACTGTTTAGAATACATTATTAGAAACACAAATATTATTTTTAAACTAGCGGCATTTTGTATCAAAGCTTGTGTGCTCAGCTGGGCCACTCCGTAATGAGTTAATCAATTCACTTGTTGAGGAAATTGTAAATTCGACGTTTTCAACCACCAGTATAGACACTGATCAGATTGTACAGGTATAATCCAGTTTGCCTTTTGCCGGATCTACATCTCGTGGCCATATGACTGCAATACTACCATAATATAAACCGAGATCATTGTGAACTGGTCTGGATCTACACTGGTCGGAAATGTCCCAATTTTCATGTTCACCATTCTAGGTAATACTCTGGTTGTAATCCCTGTGTTTGCCGCCCATGCAAACAACGGGCAATCTGTAACACCAACCTGAATCAGTCCCGTGCAAAATCAATTAGCTGCATTATTGCCTGCTCGATATTAATGAATATGTAACAAATAATAGAACAACAATATAACGTGACTGAAATCTCTTGAGAAATGGCGTTTATGGCATATGCGGCCATCCTAGCTCCTAATTCGATCGGGCAATCCGGAACATTGATACTTAATGCCGCGCTCCAGATAAGGTGCGTATTGGCGTATTTTAAAAACTTATTTAAGCAGAATATATAAATATATAACAAATAATAACAACAATATAAAGTGACTGGCTTATCCTCGGAAATGGGGCTTATGGCATATGAGGCCAGCCTAGCTCCTAATTTGATAGGGCAATCCTGCACATTGATACTTAAATGCGGAGCTCTCGATAAGGTGCATATTGGCATATCTTACGCACTTATTTTAGGAAAATACTGTAATAAAGTTGAAAATTTACTTAGTTCAGCTGCAGCTCAAATAAGTGAATTTTAAAATGTGTTTGATTTTTTATCATTTGTTCCCTATTTAATAAGGAAGACACTCAATAATACATTTGTAAAAGTAAATACGCACTGAATTTGAAATGTGGCGATATAATATTCTTTAGATACACAACTGATCTGAAGCTCTGCTGAATGGTACATTTATTTTGCAGTAAAGTGTTCTATATTGCTGACCTTGGCATAGATTCACCTACTCAGGTCAGTGCTGATGTTTTAAATAGTACATATATATATATGTAAGGTACAAGCATTTCAAATGTTGGTATAAATATTATATTAAACGAATTTTCTTTTTTTATCAGCAAGTCAAACAGTAAATCATGTTATGAACAGTAAAACAGTAAATCTGCGTTATTCTTGCCCAGATTGTCAACGTTTCTGAACATCTACTGACAATGCCAACTCGTAATCAAACATGTAGATTATCTGAGGCCGAGCTGTAGATGCTTGCATCCAAGCACAATGTTTGATTAGTGCAGGCGGTAGTGTAAATACGGCATTCAATACGTTTTGACATCTTAAAAATAAATTACTGAGATGTATTATTTTCTCTCTTTTTCATTATTTCATGCAGCATGTTGCTCAGTTTTAACGTACATCTATTCGTTGTTGTTAGGGTCCGAACAAATAACTGTTGTAATAAAATACTAAATAGTGCGAGTTGCTATATTTAATGTAACTACTGTCTGTTTCACGAAAGCTGCCCAAATTTTACGGCCATATAGACAATTCAAAAACCATATTATTTTCGATAATATTAAATTAAAGGAAAATTTAAGAATGAGCCTTCTTTTTATTTCGTGAAATTTGGTCAAATATTGATTTTATTGCGAAAACAAAATTTCCCCATGTTAAATCCCCATAGACATCTTGACTTCGTGAAGATGTCTGGGGTTTGGGGATTTAACATGGGGACATTTTTTAGAATTTCAGAAATACTGGACCGATTTTTAAAATGTAACTTTTGTTTTCTTAGTTAGATCATTTCCAAGCTATCTAGCTATGTTTCGGAGTCAATTTCCAAAATAATTGTTTTTTGACTCCTCCCACAAGTCCTCTACCTTTCCCCCCCCCCCCCCCCCTAACCCCCATGTTAAATTCCCATAGAGAAATCAAGTTTTCGTAATAAAATCAATATTTGACCAAATTTCACGAAATAAAAAGAAGGCTCATTCTTAAATTTTCCTTTAATTTAATATTATCTAAATAAATATTGTTTTTGAATTGTTTATATGGCCGTAAAATTTGGGCAGCTTTCGTGAAACAGACTATAATGTTTTATTGTTTATTTGTAGGTTTAAGCCAGTTGCCGATTCAATCAGAAGTAGTAAGGACCGTACGCCATGTCACAGTGTCTGTTCAGTAAACAACCGGCAGACAACATGTGGTCCATTTCACCGGAAGCGCTTGGTCTCGAGGATGTGGGAGTTCCGGAAGCGCATGCGCTGTTGAATGAAAGCGTTGGCTGGACGTCTCTGACGTCATACGTGCGGGTATCTGACCTAGATATGGAGGAGGGATCCCAGTTCGGCGATTTCCAGCCCAATGGTCGCAGTACGGGGCTGTTCTACCAAGACTTTAAGCAGCGAGTGTTGGCGGATGACATCGGTGTACCGAGAATTGACACATACACTGGCGAATGGGCAGCGTCAAGACCATTGGAAACAATCGAGAGTGCAATTCGTCCAGTGCCGTCAACTCCACGTGACGTACAACGGTATGGCGGCCGCGTTAACACCCAGCGTCAACACGTTGGTAAGACTCTTGTGAGTTTGGACGAAATGACCAACACGAATGGAGACATATTCGACGCCCGGATCAGATTTACGCTGAATGACGCGCCCTTCAGCCCGGTGTATCCTCACAGAGGCGAGTACACCAGTACAGGCGACATACAGGTGGACTACGTAGATGAGAAACAGGTCGCCACCGCCGTCATACACAAACCGAAACTGGCAAAGCGGAAGAATTTGTCTCAATGTCCATCCGGGAAACGTACACGTGCTTCTGCTGATATTGACAGTCATCACACTATTGTTATACCCGACATGGTCAAATCGCCCGCTTCTAAAATGTGCAAAAGGAAACGACGGAGATTGTTGGAGCAGCAGACGAGGGCGGTTATGGAACAGCTGCAGCAGTGCGGGGAAGCTACACTGTGTAATGGTGATCAGGAATGTCGACGACCAACCAGATGTCCTTCCCAGCGAGACGTGGCGCCAACACTGTGCAGCCGACTACCAGACACAAGCCGTGGTCCACCTTCGAATGTTGCCGAAGGCGTCCCGACAAGTTCCAACGGCTGTACGAAAACTCCCGATGACTGTACGTTTCTAATGCCTACGCTTTTTCCTCCAACGAAAACCAACGTTGCTAAACTTGTCAAATGCAGCACGAAAACTATACACAACGGACGACATGCTGACCGACACACGGTGTATTCCGTTGCCAGAAAACGTCATTTGAATACTGTCAATCAAGTGCCATTCTCGCCAACAACAATTCACCGGAAGCGAAGCCGAGTACCGGATATCGGTGGACTCTCCGAATATTTGCGCACGAATGAACAACGGAACCCATTCCAAAGTCCGGCTGGATTAAGAGCCCACAATGGCGGGGTTTCATCTACGTCATCTCGGCCCTTGGAATCAATAAAGATTACCACATTGGGAACATCCAATCTCCAGAATGTCACCTTTCGTCGGAGAATGTCTTTTGGCAAGGCAGTCGAAGGAAGCGATACAACAACAACAAATGCTCCAATGGCGGACATTGAGCTGGAAATAGACACCGTTTCATCTCGGTTATCTCCGGAAACCCGTCCTACCCGCCAACCGTGTTTGGGAATTAGATCAAAGTGTAGGATCTCAAGTGAAGTTCAAATAGACACTTTGGACACAATCTGTGACATCAAGAAGCGATTGGCGAAGGCAAACAGTCGGAAGTCGACAATAATGACGAATGGTTCCCTGTTGCCTTCCTGCAGACAGGGTAACAACAGTCCGCGCCGGAGAAGTATCTGGTCTACTAGAAGCAGCCGACCACACGTGAAAACTTCCGGGGACTTCGCTCAGTGTCGAATTTCGCTGGTAACGTGTGTATAAATGAAAGTTACAATGTACCGTATACTAAATGCTTAGAAAACGATCCGTCCGCCTGTACGAGGATATATTCCGCGAGCGGATTATATCCTCGTACAGGCGGACGAACTGTGATCTAAATTATTTATCCCACACTCATATCCATATGATGTTTTGTTCTCCGAATAGTGCGGTACAAACTCAGAAATATGGACAGAGGTGGGATAATTATGTCTATTTAGCAGATATATTGTTGTTAATTATACCGTGATGATTTATTTACGTTTCTTTTTCAGCTTCCAAACTGTGCTAATTGTATGTATTATGTAAATAAGACACAACTGATTTAAACTAACTTATCACTTGTTCTGTATCATGTCGGTATTGATTTCGAAAATAATATTGTTTGTCTCTTAAAGTTGCATTAGGCCTACCAAGTATATTGTCATTGATTTAAGCCTTTCACCCCCAAGTAACTGAATGGGATCCGATGTGTTCGTTTTGCAACCAATCCAATCATCGCAAAATGATTTTCAGACTATTCCATTTATAAAAAGGGGGTATTAGTTTTTCTCAAAAATATGAAAATTACTTTCAAACAGTGCAGATCCTGATGAGACGGCTCGTTACGAGCCGGCTCATCTGGATCTGCACTGTTTGCATAAACCGATATAGCGGGCTTTCGGGTTCAAAGGGTTAAATTTGCATAATCACACCAGTGAGTCTTGTGATATGCGATAGCGGAGATAATTTCAGAGCCGAACAACAAACGGTTCTACAGTTATTTGCCTAATAGGAGATGGCGAGCCTCTTAAATGAGTATAAAATATCTGCGATATCTTTTGCAAATGACGTCGAATGTTGGCGAAAATTTCAGAGCAAATGCAGAATTGAATTCAACATGTGCTCTGACAATATTTCCAATTTTTGACATCATTTACGGAAAATAATCGCATTTCTCCGGAATCAATATGGACATCGACAATACACGGTGGAAAATCTCCTACACTGAATAATCATGTATTGTGAACATTAGTTGGAGATCTGTTCCAGCGATGTAAGCTCTAAATGTAGGATGTTTATTTGTTCTGGATGAAACCAGCGTGAATTATAGCAGATGTTAATGCATGTTGATACAGATGTTATTGAAAGTGTATATTAACCGCGGATTGCGAAAATATACTGTATTAAATCTGATCATTTAATATGAAAATTCAAACCAAAAATTAGCGAAATTTTAGTGAAAAATTTAGGAATTTTAAAATTTAAGTATTAGTTTGGAATCTAAATACGCGTATTCAAGTTCTTGTCATCAGTACTGCAAGCCTTTGTAATGTCTATGTATTTGCTATCATTTTCATATATATCTATAACAACTAATCAACGTGTATCTGTTCATGTCATGGTTACAAACTCACTTTTATCGCATCTCCAACTTCTAAATGCAATGAGATTGAAGCATTCAAATGCAACATTTCTTCCTATGTTGTTTTTCAGTCGAATTTTGGAAAACTACTCATTTTCTACGAATTTGGAATTTGTTCGGAAAATCTTCGCCAAAGTTTGTACTAATTTACGGAAATTACCGGAAATACCCGAACTCATTCCGGTAAAACCCGGATTTGCAATATGATTGATTGTACCAGACATGTTGTATTCTATTTGTTCGGATATCTTCGTCAACGTTCATCCTGATGTACGGAAACTACCGAACTCTCTTCGGTACAATCCGGTTTTGCAATAAGATTGATTATATCAGATTCAGCTTCCTGCTATTGTACATGTTATATATAACATATGTTATGCAGATACAAGTGCTATATGTACAGGTGAATCTTTCATGATACCGTTGGGAATGCAATGTTTCATTTTATCACGAAAACTGATGTTTTACTGCGGGAAACGCATATTGTCGTCTGCTTTTTCTTATGTGTCGTATTTGTTTAAAAACAAATAAACAGGTATTGACAGCACACGAGAATCGTCTCCAATTGAAACGATTCTCATGCGCTGTCAAAACATTTTTGTTTAGAAATATAGAGAAAAAACAACAGACGACAATATTTAATTCAGTAGAAAACAGTGTAGACCTATTATTAACTGCAAATCCACCGACGCTGGTGTAGATGCTGCTGTAACAAAAGGCCTGATTCCGCTCTATCATCAGCGGCTACACTGTTTTCGACGCATCACATGACCATTTCAGGATCTATATACGCGTACTCGCTGCTTGCATGTTATTGTTATTAATGGTTAATGCGTCTGCGGTCTAAGAATTGAAGTTAGAAACCCTGTATATTTTTGTATTATATTGCCAATAATTGTAATTAATAATTGTATGCATGTGTATATTATATATAAAATATATGAACTAAGTTGGATTTGATTTTTCTTTCTAATCATCCCTCACATGAATTCTTAAAGTCTGCATATACATGTTTGTAGGTGTGACTGCAAAAATGGGTATTATCCCGTCAACACAGTGCGTATGTGCCATGAAACACGGTGCCTTGAAACATTTTTCATATCCTGTCAATACGATGCGGTGGCTGGGGTTATTTTGTTGCATTGTAAAGCCATTTGTAGGTATTGACGGGATAAATAGAATAGTAGGTTAGTGCCGTGAATGGGAAAACATATCTAGCGCGGCATGGAAACGGGATGTGCTCGGCAGAGCCTCGGCCATTCCGTTTTCTAAACCTTGCCCTATATTTTTTTCCAATACACGGCACTAACCTACTATTCTGTATTTCTGACTTTCATGACCAGTTTAGTTCCTGACCAGAGAACACACCGCTAACATATGAGACACGCCATGAGATTGTGTACCTTCGAACATCTGCGTATTTTCATGAAATATGTTTACAAAATTTACAATATTTTCCGTAAACGGCGTCAAAAGTTCACAACATGAGTACCGTACACGCGAAATGTACTCTGAAATGTGTGTCAACTTCTGAAGTTACGGAAAATATCCAATTTTCTCTAAATATATTTCATGAAATATCGAAGAGGTACAAAATCGTATGGCGTTTCTCATATAATGTTTCGGGTGTATCCTTGCCTCGTATCACTGGTTTGACCCTCATAGTCTGGGGGCAATTGCTCAGAATCCGGCATCTCATGTTAATTTTTCTTTGTTAGTGGTTTTGTATTCGTCTTGGATCCCACTTTCCGAAAAATCCGGGTGCCATTTTTTTTTCGGATACTTTCAAGGTCATTTCAAGGTCATTCAAAATCAAGGTCAAAATCCTGATAGAGATCTGTGGGATTTTGTTCTTTTTTTTTCACCAGCCACGACAAAAAAGGAACTTAATATTTAGTTGCTTACTAGTGGAGCTCATGATGGGCTAGTAAATTAATGCACTCTGGTATGAACATAACGTTATCATTATAGTTCGTGGGTAATCGCCATGAATGCGGCACATCGTGTTAATCTTTCTTCTCGTGGTTGTTTTATATTATAACATTATAGAGTTCAGCTTTCAGAAAATAAGGGTGCCATTTCTTTCCAATTAAGTTCAATGTCATTTCAAGGTCATTGAACTTCAAGACAAATTTGATGCTATATATACTTTTTAAACATATTCATTAATACATATGGCATACAACAATTGTCAATATTTACATTGATATTGATAATAAATTCGTTTGTGAAATAGAAAATCAGTCATCAAATGCCAATAATTCCAGCACAAAAATATTTACACAATTCCCTAACATTTGATTGGCCCGCAACAAGTCTCTGTCCAAAGTTTATATTCCAGTAAACTCCCAGGCCGAACTACTTTCCGTGATCGTGAGGCGCAGTTAAAATAATTCTTAAGAAAACGGAAAATAAACACATTATCTTGATGAATTTATTTCAAATGCTGGAATTATAAGGAATAAATGGCCTTTTTGTGGAATTTATCGGGGATATAAACTTGGAAAAGTCGCGGGAATACTGGACGAGGCCTTCCGGCCTTCGTCCAGTATTCCCGCGACTTTTCCAAGTTTATACCCCGATAAATTCCACAAAAAGGCCATTTATTCCTATAATATCATAGTAGGTAGCAGATATTCAACAATCAACAATCAACAATCAACAATCAACAATCAAACTGCACATGTTTCGTATTCTTTATCATAATTCCGCATTTATTAATCTAAAGTAAGCTTTCCGCAATACTACGATATGTTGAATAATTCTGCAGTAACGTAGTTCCTGGTTACTGCAGATTTGGAAGCTTGGAAGATCCGGTGAAATAGATGTGAAGGAGTGGAAGAGTGAAGAGTAGGCTCCTGGTTACTGTATTAATCTAAATACATGTAAAGACAAATTTCTTCAGCAATGTATTTATCCCGTCAACACAGTGCGTATGTGCCGTGAAACACGGTGCCGTGAAACATTTTTGATATCCAGTCAATACAATTTTTGCATTTTACAGCCATTTGAAGGTGTTGACGGGATAAATAGAATAGTAGGTTAGTGCCGTGAATGGGAAAAAATATCTGGCGCGGCACAGAAACGGGATGTGCTCGGCAGAGCCTCGCCCATCCCGTTTCCTGAGCCTTGCCAGATATTTTTCCCATTCACGGCACTAACCTACTATTCTCTATTTATGCCCCCTATGCGATATCAAGGAGGCATATTGCATTGCTCTTGAGGTTCCGTACTTCCGTACGTGTAAATTTACGTGGAAAAGTCGAAGAGTTTCTCCAGTTAGAGTCCAGTATGCCACGGGGGCATATCCATGTTTTACAACATAATGTCTAGTTATGTAATGTATTTGTATTTACGTTTGTTAAGTTGAATGCCAGTTCAAAGTCATGGAAAATTAAGAATAATGTCGTATTGTATTTATGAAAAGAACACAAACAGGATAAATACCATATAATGGTCATCTACTGAATATGTGTGTCAGGTTTCATTAATTAAAATAACACTATTAAAGCACAGATATCTTAGGAAATGATAATTTCAATGTCATGCTTCATAACGTTTATAATTACTGATTGCTACCTATTAAGTTCTAGTAAATGCATATTCGAACGCAGTTCATCATGACTCATGCACGGCTGTATGGCATAGTTAATGTGTACGCGTGTCATGCTTCTACCACTGAGTATTGAGCCTGAAATATGTTTTCACGGGTTCATTGGTCTCCTCTCTGTATCTTCTTTTCTACTTTCGATGATTGAAAATATAAGCATATATGATTGTATTCAAGGTTTGTGGTAATGTATAATAATCAGTATTAATCGTTGGTGGGTTCGTGCTCAGTAACTTCCATACACGACTCACATTGAGATAGCATCCCCCATAATATATAACCGTGTCTAATTTTCCGAGTAAAAGGATATGTACGAAATCCAAATGAGGATGGATTCACTGTTAACCAGACACCATACTAGAGGATCTATATAGTCAGCTTCTTTCATACTAAATAATAGCACCAACATATTATTAAAATAGAAACAATGCATTACAACGATATCTAGCTAACAAATCATACACAGATCCGCTCGTATCCACAAAGGGCTTATTTACTAATGTATAATGGCTAGCAGTCTGTTGTGCCATCCGACTATGCACACTTATTGTTTATTGCATAAACCATGCTGGCTATTGATAAAAACAGGCAATCAATTTTAAAATACAAGCATGATTACAGATAACGATTAGCACATGATATGACATATTAGCATGCATTGTATACATTCTCCACTGTAACTGATATCATGGTAGAACCTGGCCAAGCCCTCAATCAGCTGTGACTACAGAGCATTCTGACATAGGCTCTTCCTTATATAATATAAGCTCATAAAATAGCATTTATAATGGTTTAGTGCCTCGTTAAAATTGCTGTCCTCCTAAATTGCCCATTTTGTTGAATTTATCGGGGTATAAACTTGGAAAAGTCGCGGGAATACTGGACGAAGGCCGGAAGGCCTCGTCCAGTATTCCCGCGACTTTTCCAAGTTTATATCCCCGATAAATTCAACAAAAAGGCCATTCATTCCTTATAATTCCAGCATTTGAAATAAATTCATCAAGAAAATGTGTTTATTTTGACAAACGGAAGCCAGTTGTTTACATTGACAGCACTGACAGTGCACCTGTAGAAAGTAGTTCGGCGTGGGAGTTTACTGGGATATAAATTGTGGACAGAGACTTGCTACGGGCCAATCAAATGTTAGGGAATTGTGTAAATATTTTTGTGCTGGAATTATACACATATAAACATGCGATGATTTTGCAAATAGACAAACAACCCAGTATGGTGACCTTCATAATGAGGAAGCTTATCCTTACCGGAATTATTAAATTAAAATACCATTCTGGGAATTGCTCTGCTTTTCTGAATGCAGTGTATGTATCAGATTCAGCTTAACACGAATATTAATTTCACATTATGGAAAAGATTATATCTTTGTAACTACATATTCCATAGTTGTAAACCATGTCTAGATTCATCGAATATTTGACACATTTTGAAAATATAACAGCCGTACATTGAAAATACTTGTGTGTTTCTGCTAGTAATATGCAGAACATCTTTTATTCCGATCTTCTGAGCAATTTATACGGTTATCAATTCAATAATAACTCCAAAGTATCATATCCATATAATTATTCGGACACCAAGCATGTATGAAGTTCAATGACCTTGGAATGACATTGGCAGTGGTTTAAAAAAAAATGGCACCCGGATGTTTTGGAAACCTTATACATTCAAGTTTATAAAACCATTGGGTGCCAACAATTAACATGAGGTGCCGGATTTGTATACGTATAAGCACATTTGCCCCCGGACTATCAGGTACGAGGTTGGCTTTCTTGTTAATTGAGAGTTGAATCCCATTATAAACATAGTTAGATTAATATTTATCTTGTTACTTTTATGGAGTGAGGCCAAGTAACTCTTGTGTGATGAGGACCTATATATAGAACTAACAAATGCATATATTTCATGATTAAAAGTATGCAGGATTATTATACTGAATTTATTACATTATCACAGCCAAATTGGCTGTGATAATGTAATAAATTCAGTATAATAAAAATTAATAAATTTATCATAAAATTGAAAATTTCTCCCTCAAAGTATACTTTGCTACTAAAGAAAACTTTGCAATGTTGATGAAATAGACTACTGATCAGGTTATTATAATTTCAGTGTTGAATATATAGTTGTTTCAGCAACTATTCAGTTGTGATTTTAGGATCTCCTCCCCCTCTCCCATCCCTACAGATGAACTATGGGATTCGACCCCGTTGAATGGTGGCAGAGTAAATTGACCGACCTCAAACTTAGTATCGGCATAGGAATACGTATTGAAATAATTTGCGACCGTTCATCAACAGTGATATACCTGTGATGTATGACCGTCAGCCAATCAGATTGCGTGATATTTATAGAGTGCATTAGAATAGATGTTGACAAGCCGTTAATCACCATTACATTAAAGGTACATGCCCACTCAATAGGCACAAAATGTTCTTTATAGGAATTAAAAAAGTGTATAATTATGTCACTATTCCACCAGTTCTAAAAATTACGAGTGCCCGTTATACACCGTTACCACACGTATTGATTGGCATTATGTATTAGACGTAAATTTCCACACTGATATCAGGAGTGATAACCGTGTTTCCTTAAAATGTTAACGGACATTACTATTTATTCTCTGTATTTATTGTTTGATGTGCAATTATCTGCCTTTAATCTGTCGAACATATATATATTTTTTATTTAAATTTTAATATTATATTTTTGACGCTTTCAATTAGTATAAATAATTAAAACATATCATGCCTCATTTGCATATGAAAATAGCCTGATACCACCGCGAGTCACTATCAGTAAAATAAATATTACTAAATGATTATATTTGTATAGCGGGCATGCGGAATGGAACCTGGAATGATTGCTCTATGGCGCAGCTGGTGAAAATCTCCCATGGCAACAGATCACCGATCAGTTTTGCAATACGCCTATTTGTGTACGTGTGACATTATTTGATCCCCAATGTTTAAACAAGGACATATATACCCTAAATCCCTGCTTTAAGACACCTCCCTTATTATGTATTTATTTTTTATTTGTTCAGTGCGATAGGAGAATGAACTAGCTAGGTTATATTAACGCCTCACCGCCTCCTTCATTTAATGTACACATTTCGACTGCATAGCAGATATTAGTAAATTCGGAAACAAACGGGCCAACAGCCATTGGCCCGAAATGCCCGGGTTTGAAAGGTCTTCGAGCCAATGGGGAATAGTAGTCGGTTATCTCATCTTGTGTTTCACCAGATGGCGCAACCGGTCGCGGTCCAAGACTCCTGCATTTATTCCAATACACAAACGTGTTGACCGCATGTCCATTATCTGATTAAAACAAGGTATCTACGTACGGATCGCTGAATTTAACGCAGCTAAAAGATGAACTGCCTGTAACAGACATTTCATATCAATATCAATGAGTGTACAGTGGCGTAACCAGGTTATATTGTAGTCACTTCCTCAGAAAAAAACATAATGCGCGCATAATATGCGCTCATCACACGCCCCCACCCCCCCCCTCCCCCACACACTTTATATGGAGTGACATAATCATCGGTCATACAAGCATGTAACTGTCATTTTTTCAACCGATTTTACCGACATCTTTCGAAAACTGGTTTTAAAATAATAACAAATTGGGCCGTTTTCCCGCTCTAACCCCTTAGCATATGACCCTAGGGTTTAAATAGTATATTGGAATAGGATTTTGAACGTAGATGTGTCTACATATAACTTGTATTACAATCGAATGAAAAATGAGTTATGACCGATTATGTCCCCCAAATAAAAAAGTGGGTAGCCTGGGCGCATACATATTTTATTTTCGGCAGCACAGAAATACTAATTAAGGCTCTTGATTCAATTTGGAATAATAAAAGTCATTCGCAAAACAAAAATGTTTTCAGCTAGAATTTTAACTGTTTTTTCCCGATGTTATCATTAACCTTTGGACCGATTCTCAAAAGTAAACGGCAAACGATCCGTCTCGTTGTGTAGATGATTTTACATATAGGGATCTCGATTCAATTTGGAATAATAAAAACGTTATTCGCAAAAACCTATTTTAACTCGACATGTTTGGCCGACATTTTCGATTTTTCAGTTGATCAATTATCCCACTGCTCGGAAACTGACTACTATGCACAATTCCTACCCGTAAATATAAGCTGAAAAAAGGTCTAAGTCACCCATAGATACGTTCATATATAGACCTGAGATCCCAGATCTGTGATGTTGGTTCAACCGCTGGGGGTCAAATACTGGGGTCACAAACAGGCAGCCTGACGTCATACGTTTATGTGTAGTAGATTGACGCATGCGTATTTCTAATCGGCGATTTATTTATTTTATTTTCATGGGAGACTTGAGGCCAGAAGGAAGGCACACTGAGGACATATTAATCTAAATGCACTTGCGACCAGTGTAGCTTCAGATCAGCCTGCGCGACCGCGCAGTCTGATCCGGAGTTACACTGATCGCCAATTAG
>CM055277.1:51885303-51917541 GCA_029237695.1 Conchocele bisecta
CAATTGACTCTCATATTCATGAAATAAATACTCAATTCATGTCGTCACATATTACAGGATATTTTACTGCTGCTCAAGCAATATGGCCTACTAGATACGCTATCACATGAGTCAGTAACAGACATATATTCTAACTTTATTAAGGGTATGCATTCACAAGTACATGTAGTATTCGCGAACATACCTGTTAGTGATCACGCAAGACACAGAAAACTTGACTGAGTTAGATGCACAATTTAAACGAGTCTAAAGGGATAACTCAATTTCAGAACGCCATGTCCGCACAAAATAGTGGTGTTATGGGATTACAGAGATAAACTGACTCATGGAGTCCAACATTTTACAAGCCGTGCACAATGGCCATCTCGGCATTCAGACATGTCTTACAAAAACGCAAGATATTATGTTCTGGCAAAATGGCAGGAAGATGTTCAATTGAAGATAGAAACTGAAATGCCAAAGAAACTCTGATATAACACTATGTACCAGGCAACCCATGACAAACTATTGTTACAAACATTTCCACATGGAATGAAAAGGAATTTCTGGATTTAACTATTAACAATTACAGTCACACAGCATGCAATCCAAAATGGCCATTACATACAGTAAGCATAGTGTACCAAGTACACATGTGTCATATATATATATCATTATTTTATGAAACATAACTATAAGCCACAACAATACGTAATAATTCCAGCACAAAAATATTTACACAATTCCCTAACATTTGATTGGTCCGTAGCAAGTCTCTGTCCAGAATATATATCCCAGTAAACTCCATGCCGAACTACTTTCCGTAACCGTCAGGCGCAGTTAAAATAATTCTTAAGAAAACGGAAAATAAACACATGTTCTTGATGAATTTATTTCAAATGCTGGAATTATAGGGAATGAATGGCCTTTTTGTGGAATTTATCGGGGATATAAACTTGGAAAAGTCGCGGGAATACTGGACGAGGCCTTCCGGCCTTCGTCCAGTATTCCCGCGACTTTTCAAGTTTAGTACCCCGATAAATTCCACAAAAAGGCCATTCATTCCTATAATAGATGTAAATACGTAATACAACACTATAGTAATATAGGTAAATCCTTGAAGTTGCGAGACACTTATATGTGAGACACTTATTTCCAGCGGCCATTTTGAAGATAATGGTGTCTGGTACAAAAGTACTAGTGAGAAATAATCTCAACAGTTTGTGTTCATTGTATTATGAGTATAAGGAGAAAAAACATAAATATACTGAAATAATTATGCAAATATTTCTTATCAATCAATAATAATAATAAAAACACCACATATAATGACGTTGGCGTTACATATAAATTAATTTCAATGGCGGCCATTTTTGGAATTCAAAATGGCGGCCATGCAGCTGTTTAAAAAAATGGAACCAACTTCAGTTATATGTTGTATATAGATATGTTTTCAGGCAAACACCCTCGTTCCAATCACAATATCATTTGAAAGAACGTAACTACAGCCACAGAAATACTCGAATGTGTAACAAATCTTTGATGTGGCGATGTACATAACAAACTTAGTTTCAGTGGCCATTTTGAAGATAAAGATTACTAGTAGCACAATACCAGTTATCAATTATATCAGCAGACTGCGTTCAAAGAAATACCAGAATGACTAGAAGGAAAATACAAAATCTGACTACGACATTCAAAAATGTAAAATAAATACTGGATTTCCAATTTTGAAAAGGCGGGCATTTTGAAAACCAAAATGGCTGGTATCTCAAAATGTATTGAACTCATTCTGCCCATATTTCATGTCCATAATAAACAAAAACACCACACATAATGACTTTGACCTCGAAATATAAATTTCAGTGGCGGCCATTTTGAATTTCAATATGGCGGCCATATGGCTTATGTAAAATAATGGAACCAACCTCAGTTGTGTTGTATGTGGTCAATAGATAAAAAAAACCTTGCTTCAAACAATGTAGCAAAGAAATTCACAAAACCTAAAATAACGACATAACAGTATACACTATCTGTAGCCTATTTCATCAACATTGCAAAGTATACTTTAGTAGCAAAGTATACTTTGAGGGTGAAATTTTCAATTTTATGATAAATTTATTAATTTTATTATACTGAATTTATTACATTATCACAGCCAATTTGGCTGTGATAATGTAATCAATTCAGTATAATAATTCTGCATACTTTTAATCATGAAATATATGCATTTGTTAGTTATATATGAAATAATGCATTTCAGGAAAAATAAATGATTACTCCCTCAAAGTATACTTTGCTACAGATGAATTGTTAAAGGTGCATGCTCACTCAGTAGGCACATACTGTTCTTTATACCAGAGACATCATCTGAGACATTTTCTGGTTAAATAAGCGTTCATTCGCCATTTCCCAATGTATTGAGTGGAATTATTACACATTTCATATCAGAAGTAAATTTCAGGACAGATATTAGGGGCGATAACCATGTTTCAATGTTAACGGACATTACTATCCGTATTTATTTTTGGATGTGCAATGAGCATACTTTATAATCTGTCGAAAATATATTTTTTTCAGGTGACGCATTTAATTAATATAAATAATTAAAAAATAGTATGCCTCATTTGCATATGAAAATAGCCTGATACCACCGCGCATCACTATCAGTAAAATAGATATTTCTAAATGATTATATCTGTATATCGGGCATTAGTAACTTTTTGAACTGGTGGAATAGTGACATAATTATACACTTATTTCATTCCTATAGAGAACATTTTGTGCCTACTGAGAGGGCATGTACCTTTAAAGTACGCATGTACAGAAATGGGTCTTCTCACTTGCATGACCATTCTAGCTCCTGATCAGAGAAAACACCCCTAAGCTCTATTTGAATGATTGAATTATTGGTTTTTAACTGCCTATCAACAGCTAAGGTCTTTTAAGGCCGGGCCACATGGTTCGATCCCGTATTTAACCTTGGGATTGGGGTGGGGGGGGGGGGTGGTGGATTCCAAAAGAAGAACGGAATATTTACATCGAGAAAACTATATATTCAGCCCTGGAATCAGAATAACCTGACCTGGTGCCAGGTCCATACCACGCGAAATTCACTTGGCCACTTCCCCTAAAAGTGATAGGATTAGGAATTATTTTATTACTTATACAAGGGGTATAACCAGATTCAACACTCACATACAAGAATGCCAAAGTTGTACCTGAGAGCCAAATCAGGTCTCCGGCCGGGATTCCGGTAAGGATGAATCCCTATCGTGCAATTACCCTCCCTATATGTGTATTTTTATAATTTCATACGCTATCAGAACATTACATTATTTATTAATTACAGTGGAACCTCTCCAAACCGGACACCCTGAGAGGTCCCCAGGGTGTCCGGTTTGGAGATCTCCCACTGTAAATCTGACATGTTAGCGCTTCATGACACATTATACTGTTTTGCAATCATGAAAAGTCATTGTAATCAGAGATACATACCAGCGAAACACATCTAAGTTAAACATCCATATTTTCCCTAGTGTCCGGTTTAGAGGGGTTCCACTATATAACATGGTAATCTCGGTCCACACGTACATGTACATTTGTTGGCATAGAAAACACAATATAAAAAAATCACATCTTTCAAACATATTACAAAAAAAAGATCTAAACATCTTATGAGACATCGTGCACATATTTTCCCACCAGTATTAGAATTAATTTATTCAATACAAAATTGACGATTACTGCACAAAACACATTTAATTCCAATTTAGAAAGTCATCAAAACATACAAATCCTCAATTGTTGTTTACTTCTTGCCAATTATTATTATTCGCACGTGCCGTCATGGTCAATAATGTCCGTGCAATATTCCTAATTCTACTGATCACTGGACAAATACGGTATTAATTGCAAGTTCACAGGTGCGTTAATACGTTACTTAACTGTAATTGTTTGCTTTAGAATACAGTAATTGTAAACAATATCAAACATTTTATGCGCTACTGAATGGGATTATCTGCGGATTGCAAACAAGAGATAATTACTGTCCATTACCGCAAGTGTGACTCGAAAACAAACCACTGACCATCATGCTATTCCGGACAATATGGCCAGAGTATTTCTAAAATGACAAAATACTCAATCTTCTCATAAAGGCTTGGGATAAACTTTCCCAGACAACACTTGTCAAAGTTGAGACATTTGATGAGAAGAGAAGCTTACGAACGAGATTGTACGAGAACTGACATACCACGTGATTGTGATAATAATATACTATACTGAATTTCCCCATTCGGATTGTGTTGGTAAGTATACTTATTATTATGTTGATTTATTGTATCAATCAGTGTGAAGTTCTAAAACGGACACCCAAAAACCTCATGATCGCAAAGCGCACACTCCTGTCTCATATGCTTGATATAGTTCGTGGCAGAAACTGGAAACGTGCAATAAAACTGCATGTCTGCTTTTGTTTCTGTTAGTCATGTTCGGCCATTAGCATGGGTCTATTTAACAGTGTGCTGTAGTTTCACAGTGGAACATCTCAGGACCGGACACCTAACCCAGGGTGTCCGGTTATGAGAGGTTCAACTTTACATGCACATAGGGTGCCCGGTTATGAGAGGTTCAATAAATTACTGAGATGTATTATTTGCTCTTTTCATTATTTCATGCAGCATGTTGCTCAGTTTTAACGTACATATATTCGTTGTTGTTAGGGTCCGAACAAATAACTGTTGTAATAAAAGAGTAAATTGTGCGTGTTGTTATATTAAATGTAACTAATGTTTTATTGTTCATTTGTAGGTTTACGCCAGTTGCCAACGCAATCAGAACTAGTAAGGACCGTACGCCGTATCACAGTGTCTGTTCAGTTAATAACCAGCAGACAACATGCGGCCCATTTCACCGGAAACGCTTGGTCTCGAGGAGGATGTGGGAGTTCCGGAAGCGCATGCGCTGAAGAATGAAAGCGTTGGCTGGACGTCTCTGATGTCATACGTGCGGGTATCTGACCTAGATATGGAGGAGGGATCCCAGTTCGGCGATTTCCAGCCCGATGGTCGCAGTACGGGGCTGTTCTACCAATATTTTAAGCAGCGAGTGTTGGCGAATAACATCCATGTACCGAGTATTGACACATACACTGGCGATTTGGCAGCGTTAAGGCCATTGGAAACAATCGAGAGTGCCATCAGTCCAGTGCCGTCAACTCCACGTGACGTACAACGGTATGGCGGCCGCGTTAACACCCAGCGTCAACACGTTGGTAAGACTCTTGTGAGTTTGGACGAAATGACCAACACGAATGGAGACATATTCGACGCCCGGATCAGATTTACGCTGAACGACGCGCCCATTAGCCCGGTGTATCCTCACAGAGTCGAGCACAAGGTGGACACACGCCCGCCCGCTGTGAGATATAGACGGGCCGGCGATGGACAGACGCCGGCGGTATTAGTTAAGAGGAAGTGCTGCAGCGATTCCCAGATTGTCGCCCCTGTCGAGCGACACGCCGACCAACTGCGGGGGTACACCAGTACAGGCGACATCCAGGTGGACTACATAGATGAGAGACAGGTCGCCACCGCCGTCATACACAAACCGAAACTGGCAACGCGGAAGAATTTGTCTCAATGTCCATCTGTAACACGTACACGCGCTTCTGCTGATATTGCCACTCATGACACTGTTGTTATACCAGACTTGGTCAAATCGCCCGCTTCTAAAATTTGCAAAAGGAAAAGACGGAGATTGTTGGAGCAACAGTCGATGGCGGTTATGGAACAGCTGCAGCAGTGCGGGGAAGCTACACTGTGTAATGGTTATCAGGAATGTCGACGGCCAACCAGATGTCCTTCCCAGCGAGACGTGGCGCCAACACTGTGCAGCCGACTACCAGTCACACGCCGTGGTCCACCCTCGAATGTTGCCGAAGGCGTCCCGACAAGTTCCAACGGCTGTACGAAAACTCCCGATGACTATACGTTTCAGATGCCCACACTGCTTCCTCCAACGAAAACCAAAGTTGATAATGTTGTCAAATGCAACACGAAAACTACACACAACGGACGACATGCTGACAGACACACGCTGTATTCCGTTGCCAGGAAACGTGATTTGAAAACTGTCAATCACGTGCCATTCTCGCCAACAACAACTCACCGGAAGCGAAGCCGAGTACCGGATATCGGCGGACTCTCCGAATATTTGCGCGCGAATGAGCAGCGGAACACATTCCAAAGTCCGGACGGATTCAGAGCCCACAATGACGGGGTTTCATCTACGTCAACTCGGCCCTTGAAATCAAGAAAGATTAACACCTTCGGAACATCCAACCTCCAGAATGTCACCTGCCGTCGGAGAATGACTTTTGGCAAGGCAGCCGAAGGAAGAGATACAACAAAAACAACTGCACAAATGGCGGACATTGAGCGGGAAATAGACACCGGTTCGTCTCGGTTTTCTCCGGAAACCCGTCCTACCCGCCAACCGTGTTTGGGAATTAGATCAAAGTGTAGGATCTCAAGTGAAGTTACAATAGACACTTTGGATGTCGACACAATCTGTGACATCAAGAAACAGCTGGCGAAGGCAAACAGTCGGAAGTCGACAATAATGACGAATGGTTCCCTGTTGCCTTCCTGCAGACCGGGTAACAACAGTCCGCGCCAGAGAAGTATCTGGTCTACTAGAAGCAGCCGACCACACGTGAAAACATCCGGGGACTTCGCTCAGTGTCGAATTTCACTGGTGACAGTGTATAAATGAAAGTTACAATGTACCGTATAATAAATGCTTAGAGAACGATCCGTCCACCTGTACGAGGATATGATCCGCGGCGGACGAACGGTGCTCTATATTATTTATCACACGCTCATATCCATATGATATTTAGTTCGAATAGTGCGGATATATACTCAGAAATATGGACAGAGGTGGGATAATTATGTCAATTTCGCAGATGCATGTATATTGTTGTTAATTATACCTGGATGATTTATTTATGTTTGTTTTTCAGCTTCAAAACTGTGCTAATTGTATATATGTAAATAAGACACGACTGATGTAAACTAACTGATCACGTTTTTCGTATCATGTCGGTATTGATTTCGAAAATAATATGTTTTGTCTCTAAATTTGCATTAAGCCTACGAAGTCTATTGTCACGTCATTCATTTAAATTTGCATAATCACAGAAGTCAGTCTTGTGATATGTGATAGCGGAGATAATTTCAGAGCCGAACCACAAACGGTTCTACAGTTATATGCCTAATCGGAGATGTGAGCCTCTTAAACGTGTATCGAAAATCTGTGATATATTTTGAAAATGACGTCGAATGTTGGCGAACTTTTCTACATGCATCAGTGATGGGGAAAATGGTGGAAAATTAATGTTTTTTATATTTATTTTCTTTTTCGTCAGAAACATACATGTTACATAATACGAAATATATATATGTGTTGTCACTTGAGTGTACATGACAGCAGGGTACGAGACCAAATTTAAGTATTAGTTTGGGATGAAAATTAGTTTAGTTTTGTCATCAGTACTGCAAACTTTTGAATTAATTGTCATTTTCATATAAACAACAAATCAATATAAATTTGTAACTGTTCATATCATGGTTTGCAAACTCACTTTATCCTGTCTCCAATTTAGAAATAAAAAGAGATCGAAACATTTTCAACATTTCTTCGTACATTGTTTTTAGTCGAGTGTTGGAAACATTTCTTACGAATTTAGAATTTGTTCGGAAAGCTTCGCCAACGTTTGTACTAATTTACGGATTCTAGCGAAAATTGCCGAACTCATTTCGGTAAAACCCGGATATGCAATAAGATTGATTCTACAAGACATGTTTACCGGCTATTTGTTCGGAGATCTTCGTCAACGTTCGTACTGATTTACGGAAACTACCGTAAATTCCTGTAAATTCGGTAAAACCCGGATTTGCAATAAGATTGATTATATCCTATTCAGCTTCCTACTATTGTATATAACATATGTTATGCAGATACAAGTGCTATATGTGCAGGGGAACCTTTCATGATACCGTTGGGAATGCAATGTTTCATTTTATCACGAAAACGAATAGTGTCGTCTGCAGTTTTTCATATGTGTCGTAGTTGTGTTTTTAAAAATAAACATGCATTGACATCACATGAGAATCGTCTCATGCGCTGTCAAACAAAAATTGTTGAAAAATATGGGAAAACATCAGACAACAAGATTTAATTCAGTAGAAAACAGTGTAGACCTATTATTAACTGCAAATCCACAAAACTGTCTGATTCCGCTCTATAAGCAGCGGCTACACTGTTTTCCACGCACCACATGCCCACTGCAGGATCAATATAGTATTACGGGTACTCGCTGCATGCATGTTATTGTTATTAAAGGCCAATGCGTCTGCGGTGTAAGAATCGAACGTCAGCTTTGTAAGAAACCTTGTATTTTTTGTATTATATTGTCAATAATTGTAATTAATAATTGTATATAGTGTCATGGTAATTGTATATATTATATATAAAATATATAAAATATATGAACTAAGTTGGATTTGATTTTGCTTTCTAATCCTAATCACCCCTGCATACTGCTATGTACTCTAGCTCTTTTTGTTACATTCTTGTAACCAGTGTTTTTTTTGTGATCTTTAGAGCACGAAGAACAAAATTGGTGTTTGTTCCATTTTGTTTAGACAATTCATTTGGCTTCCATCTTGGATTTCAAAATGGCCGCCCTGAAATGCTATATTCATTATATACACACTTCTAATACAGGTAGAATATTTATTCGTTTTTTGATGATAAACATCCTTTGACCACAAGCAACAACACCAGTGTTCATTTCATTTTTAACAACCCCCATGGCGGCCATCTTAGATTTAAAAATATTATACAATATATTGTAATATTCATATCTACATTTATAATACAGATATAATGTTATTTATTCAGCTATGCCATCTACATAATTCAAATAATAAAACTGGTGTTGGTCACACTTTTTCTGATAACTGGTATGGAGGACAGTTTGTTTTCAAAACGGCCTCTTTGTAAATCATATTTATTGTGTCTTCACTACGTACTGCCTTTAATAATGTATATTTATAGTTAAGTTGTGCTGACTGATTTTTTTTGGCTACGTTCTTGGAACAAACGTTCTTTGTATCATCAAAGAAAACATGAGTTGTTTCAATTGTATTCTAATTTTAAAAATGGCTGCCGTGAAAATCATATAATTCTGATTGACTTTCCCAAGACAATAATCATTATTGGAAGTAAATTATATATGACTAAAGTCAATATCAAGTCACTGTTTAGGGCAAACATGTTAGATTTCAAAATGGCCACTGTGTGTATGCAGGACGTTTTTTAATTATGCATACAGTGCTTTCAATCAATGTCATCATCATCTGCATTAGAGTCTCCATCTTGATGGTGTTCCTGAAAGCAGTGCTGGCACAGGCACACTCAAAATGCTGTCAAAGGAGTTGCTTTCATACAATATATACCCTATACAAACGTGTATGCAGGTAAGTGTAGAGGAACTGTCGAAAAGGCAGTATTTGTGTGATCAAATGACCTTTTCGGCATTAAAACGCCATGTGCACATGTTCAGTATGTGTAGACGACGTGTGTAAAATGTCAGATTGATTTCCAAAAGACTGTTGGAGAGGTTGAATACGCTATATACATAATACAAAATTGTATGCAGAAAACTGTAAAAAGAAATTGCCAAGTTGAAAAGGCAGTATTGTTCCATGGTCATTATCATTATTTACGATTGCCATATGAGATCACAACTCCTGTGTGAACATAAAAGTGATCAGTGCCTTGATGGTCCAAATTGCATTTCACTTGTTGTAATTGTCATATTAACACTTGACAAAGCCAGATACACATATAGGTCTGCATTATGGTGTGCCACAAGAGCAAGCCAATGGCTAATGCTTCCATATCATTGATTCTCGTAGAAAACTAATATGCTCTGATTGAACATGCATAATGAGGCATGTTATTTGGCCGGAAACGGTTTCGTTATGTGTACGTACTGACTGTTCAGGCGGAGTAAGATCACTTGCCTCTCATATGCATGGAATAAATGCTCTATTTATGTCGTCACAGATTACATGATAGTGTAAGGCTGCTCAAAAAATATGACCTTTCAATGAAATGCGTTTCTGGCAAAGACATACTAGATACGCTATCACATGAGTCAGTAACAGACATATATTCTAACTTTATTAAGGGTATGAATTTACAAGTACATGTAGTATTCGTGATCATACCTGTCAGTGATCACGCAAGACATTGCAAACTTGACTGAGTAAGGTGCACAATTTAAACGAGACAAATAGTTGAGTTATGGGATTACAGAGATAAACTGACTCCTCGATTCCAAACTGTTGCAAGCCGTGCACAATGTCCATCTCGGCATTCAGACCTGTCTTCGAAAAGCACAAGATATTATGTTCTGGCAAAATGGCAGGAACATGTTCAATTGAAGATAGAAACTGAAATGCCAAAGAAACTCTGATATAACACTATGTACCAGGCAAACCATGACACATTGTTGCTACAAACATTTCCACATGGAATTAAAAGGAATTTCTGTTAACTGTTAACAATTACAGTCACACATCATGAAATCCAAGATGGCCATTGACAGTTGAAAGGGATTTACAGTAAGCATAGTGTACCAAGTACACATGTGTCAGATATATAGATCATCGTTTGATGAAACATAACTATAAGCCACAACACTACGTAATACGTAATGTATGTAAGTACGTAATACAACACTATAGTAATATATGTAAATCCTTGAAGTGGCAATGTATGTGACACAGTTATTCCCAGCGGCTATTTTGAAGATAATGGTGTCTGGTACGACAGTACTAGTTAGCAATAATCTCAACAGTTTGTGTTCGTTGTATTATGAGTATAAGCAGAAGAATCATACAAAATATCGACACCGCATTAACATGTATAATAAATATTAGATTGTCAAGTTTAAATGGCGGCCATTGTAAAAAATAATATAGCCGCCACTGTAAGATATACTGAAATAATTATGCCAATATTTCTTATCCATAAATAATTATAATAAACAAGAGGGCCATGATGGCCCTAATTCGCTCACCTGACTCCATGAACACCAGAGGAAAATGTGACATTGAGTTTATATGTGTTTTAAACAAATTGTGCTATTTTTAGATGGGGGTCATCTTGGATTAAGCGATGACTCTCATTTTACCAAATCTTAAAATGCTTCACCCAAGGATCTTAACTTACTATGAAGTTTGGCCAGCATCGGCCATTTGGTTCCTGGGAAAAAGACGTTCAAAATCTCGAATAAATGGACCTTTTGGCGGCCATCATGGATGACATTATCATCCGATTCCGACAAATATTGCACCAGAGCAATCGCCTCATCGATACATTCAATTTGATATATGACATGAGCATATTCGGTCAAAAAATTAAATTTGACCCAAATTTGACCCAACCGGGCCAAGCCTATTTTTGACCCCGGGGTCACCGTTTTAACACCTATGAAAGAGCATTCTGCATCGATCATTCCTACCAAGTTTCGTCGAAATCCGGCTGGCGGTTCATGAGAAGAAGATTTTTTTAAGAATTTCAGCTATTTTTATACGGCTGCCATCTTGGATTAGCGACGACCTCCGCTTTAACAACTGAAAAGGCTTCACCCATGGACCATAACTGTGAAGTTTGGCCACCATGGGCCAAGCGGTTCGTGTGAAGAAGAATTTTGAAATCTCTAATAAAAGAACGACATTTTGACCTTTTGACCTTTCGGCGGCCATCTTGGATGACATGAACATTCAATTTTGACAAAAAATGTACCAGAGCGATTGCCTCTCTGATACCTTCGATTTGATATAGACATGACAATATTCGGTCAAAAATAAAATTTGACCCCAATTTGACGCCACGGGCCACGCCCATTTTTGACCCCGTGATCACAATTTTAACAACTTTGAAAGAGCATTGTACATCGATCATCCCTACAAAGTTTTGTCGAAATCCGGCTGGCGGTTCATGAGAAGAAGATTTTTGTTAATAATTTGTGCTATTTTTAGACGGCGGCCAACTTGGATTAGCGGCGACCTCCATTTTAACAAATCTGAAAAGGCTTCACCAATGGACCATAACTGTGAGGTTTTGCCGCCATGGGCCAAGCGGTTCGTGTGAAGAATAATTTTGAAATCTCTAATAAAAGAATGACCTTTTGACCTTTTGGCGGCCATCTTGGATGACATGACCAGCCAATTTCGACAAAAACTGTACCAGAGCGATCGCCTCCCTGATACCTTCGATTTGGTATAGACATGACAATATTTGGTCAAAAACCAAATTTGAACCCGGGATCACCATTGTAACAACTTTGAAAGAGCATTGTACATCGATCATTCCTTCTAAATTTAGTCGAAATCCGGCTGGCGGTTCATGAGAAGAAGAATTTATTTAAGAATATACTATTTTTAGACGGCGGCCATCTTGGATAAGCGGCGACCTCCGTTTTAACAAATCTGAAAAGGCTTCACACATGGACCATAACTGTGAAGTTTGGCCACCATGAACCAAGCGGTTCGTGTGAAGAAGAATTTTGAAATCTCTAATAAAATGACTACCTCTTGACCTTTCGGCGGCCATCTTGGATGACATGACCATCCAATTTCGATAAAAAATGTACCAGAGCGATTGCCTCTCTGATACCTCTCATGACAATATTCGGTCAAAAATAAAATTTGACCACAATTTGACCCCACGGGCCACGCCCATTTTTGACCCAGTGGTTACCATTTTAACAACTTTGAAAGAGCATTGCACATCGATCATTCCTACTAAGTGTCGTTGAAATCCGGTTCGCGGTTCATGAGAAGATGATTTTTTTTAATATTTAATAATGTCTGCTATTTTTAGACGGCGGCCATCTTGGATTAGCGGCGACCTCCGTTTTAACAAATCTGAAAAGGCTTCACCAATGGACCATAGCTGTGAAGTTTGGCCACCATGGGCCAAGCGGTTCGTGTGGAGAAGAATTTTGAAATCTCTAATAAAATAATGGCCTTTTGGCTGCCATCTTGGATGACATGACCAGCAAATTTCGACAAAAAACTGTACCAGAGCGATCGCCTCTCTGATACCTTCGATTTGGTATAGACATGACAATATTCGGTCAAAAACAAAATTTGACCCCAATTTGACCCCACGGGCCACGCCCTTTTTTGACCCCGGGGTCACCATTGTAACAACTTTGAAAGAGCATTGTACATCGATCACTACTTCTAAGTTTCGTCGAAATCCGGCTGGCGGTTTATGAGAAGAAGATTTTTTTTTTTAAGAATGTGCCATTTTTAGACGGCGGCCATCTTGGATTAGCGGCGACCTCCGTTTTAACAGATCTGAAAAGGCTTCACCCATGGACCATAACTCTGAAGTTTGGCCACCATGGGCCAAGCGGTTCGTGTGAAGAATAATTTTGAAATATCTAATAAAAGAACGACCTTTTGACCTTTCGGCGGCCATCTTGGATGACATGACCATCCAATTTCGACAAAAAATGTTTGTTTGTTTGTTTATTAGTGTTTAACAGCTAAGGTCATATAAGGCCGGGCAAACGGGTTCGATCCCATTTTAACCTGCTGCATTGGGAGGAAAATCCCAAAATCAGAATTGAATATTTACATCGAGAACAAATATATTCAGCCCTGAAATTAGAATAACCTGACCTGGTGCCCGGTCCATACCACACCAAGTCACTTGGACCCTACCCCTAAAATAGGATTACGAACATCGTAATACTAACCTAAGGGTGCAGAAGAATTTTGAACTAATAAAAGAACGACGGCGGCCATCTTGGATTACGAAATGTCGTCATTTTAACAGTTTTGTAATACGCCTACCTAAGGAACATGACCATGAAGTTTGGTGACTATAGGCCCAATGGTTACCGAAGAGAAGACGTTTGAAAATGTTCACGGACGGACGGACGACGGACGGACACATTGCGGTAACAATAGCTCACATGAGCTTCTCTCAGGTGAGCTAAAATGTACGTTTTGTTTGTTTGTTTGTTGGGGTTTAACGGCCTGCCAACAGCTAAGGTCATTCAAGGCCGGGTCAATGGGTTTAGTACTAAATCCCATATATTACCTGTACATGTACAGTTCAAGTACATGTACAAATGGGAGGGGGGGAATCCCAAAATCAGAACTGAATATTTACAATAACAAAACTATATATTCAGCCCTGAAATCAGAATAATCCTGATCTGATGCCAGGTCATCGCAGTAGGATCAGTAATAATCTTACTAATATTATAATGGGCAATAACCCAAAACAACTACCAGGTAACTAAAGAGCCAAAGATAAAAACGTACCTGAGGGCCAAACCAGGCAAATCGTTATTCTTATAAGGAGGAACCCATACCGTTAATTTACGCCGTCTCATTGGCCCGACCACCACCCACAGGACAAGGACTAACGCTATATCCCCTCTTGCCTATCGGCGCGGGGATAACAACTAAACAATATGCATTGTGACATTGTTGGTTTGCATTGGTTCATGGTATGTTCACATCAGAAGCTGTTCCACTTGAAATCTGCTAATGGATTTGGGAAATTAAACATGTTACAAATCTGAATATAAACAAGAGGGCCATGATGGTCCTAATTCGCTCACCTGACTCCATGAACACCAGAGGAGAATGTGACATTGAGTTCATATGTGTGGGGTCGAAAGAATTGTGCTTTTTTGCTATGTGTCATCTTGGATTAAGCGATGACTCTCATTTTACCAAATCTGAAAATGCTTCACCCAAGGATCTTGACCCCAATGTGACCCCGCGGGCCACGCCCATTTTTGATCCCGGGGTCAACTTTCAAAGAGCATACAACCTCGATCATTCCTACCCAAGTTTCATCGAAATCCGGCTGGCGGTTCATGAGAAGTAGATTTTTTAAGAATTTCTGCTATTTTTAGACGGCGGCCATCTTGGATTAGCGACGACCTCCATTTTAACAAATCTGAAAATGCTTCACCCATGGACCATAACTTTGAAGTTGGCCACCATGGACCAAGCGGTTCGTGTGAAGAAGAAAATTGAAATCTCTAATAAAATAATGACCTTTTGACCTTTCGGCGGCCATCTTGGATGACATGACCATCCGTTTTCGACAAAACATGCACCAGAGTGATCGGCTCGATGATATATTCGATTTGATATATAACATGACCATATTCGGTCAAAAATAATATTTGACCCCAATTTGACCCCACGCGCCACACCCATTTTTGACCCCGGGGTCACTATTTTAGCAAATTTGAAAGAGCATTGTACATCGATCATTCTTACTAAGTTTTGTCGACATCCGGTTGGCGGTTCATGAGAAGAAGATTTTTGAAGTATTTGTGCTATTTTTAGACGGCGGCCATCTTGGATTATGTAATGACGTCATTTTAACAATTTTGTAATCGCCCTACCTAAGGACCATGACCATGAAGTTTGGTGACTATAGGCCTAATGGTTACCGAGGAGAAGATGTTTGAAAATGTCCACGGACGACGGACGACGGACGACGGACGGACACATTGCGGTAACAATAGCTCACCTGAGCTTCGCTAAAAACACCAGATATAATGACGTTAACTTTACATATAAATTAATTTCAATGGCGGCTATTTTGGAATTCAAAATGGCGGATATGCAGCTCTTTAAAACAATGGAACCAACTTCAGTTTTGTTATATGTTGTATACAGATATGTTTTCAAGCAAACACCCACGTTCCAATCACAATATCATTTGAAAGAACATAACTAGAGCCACAGGAATACTAGAATGTGTAACAAATCTTTGATGTGGCGATGTACATAACACACTTAGTTTCGGTGGCCATTTTTAAGATTAAGATTACCAGTAGCACAATACCAGCTAGCAATAATCTCAGCAGACTGTGTTCAAAGAAATACTAGTATAACCAGAAGGAAAATACAAAATCTTACCACGACATTCAAAAATGTAAAATAAATACTGGATTTCAAATTTTTAAAAGGCGGCAATTTTTAAAACCAAAATGGCTGGTTTCTCAAAATGTATTGAACTCGTTCTGCCAATAATTCTTGTCAATAATAAAGTGTTTTTCGCTGCAAAAACACCACACATAATGACTGAACTCGAAATATAAATTTCAATGGCGGCCACTTTGAATTTCAATATGCAGGCCATATGGCTTATAGAAAAAAATGGAACCAACCCCATGTTCGTAGATGTGACTGTAGAAATGGGTCTTCTCACTTACATGATCAGTCTAGCTCCTGATCAGAGAACACACCCCTTAAATCGATTTGAATGATTGATGTATTGGTGTTTAACGGCCTATCAACAACCAAGGTCATTTAAGACCGGGCCACAGGGTTCGATCCCGTATCTAACCTTGCACTTGGGGGGGGGGGGGGGTGATTCCAAAATAAGAACGGAATATTTACATCGAGAAAAAATATATATTTAGCCCTGGAATCAGAATAACCTGCCTGGTGCCAGGTCCATACCACACGAATTCCCTATCGTTCAATTACCATCCCTATATGAGTATTTTTATAATTTCATACGTTATCAGAACATAACATTATTTAGTAATTACAGTGGAACATTTCCAAACCTGACACCCTGGGAGGTCCCCAGGGTGTCCTGTTTGGAGATCTCCCACTGTAAATACGACATGTTAGCGCTTCATGACACATTTTATTGTTTTGCAATCATGAAAAGTCATTGTAATCAGATATACATACCAGCGAAACACATATAAGTTAAGGATCCATATTTTCCCGAGTGTCCGATTTAGAGGGATCCCACTGTATAACATGGTAATCTCGGTCCACACGTACATGTACATTTGTTGGCATAGGAAACACAATATAAAAAATTCTCATCTTTCAAACATAGTACAAGTAAAGTGCACAGTCCGGGTCATATTTTCTCACCAGTATTAGAATGAATTTCTTCAATACAAAATTGACGCTTACTGAACAAAACAAAGTTAATTCCAATTTAGAAAGTCATAAAAACATACAAATCCTCAATTGTTGTTTACTTCTTGCCGATTATTATTATTCGCACGTGCCGTCATGGTCAATTATTTCCGTGCAATACTCCTAATTCAACTGATCACTGGACAAATACGGTAATTGCAAGTTCACAGGTGCGCTAATACGTTACTTAACTGTAATTGTTTGCCGAAGAAAACAGTAATTGTACACATTGTATGCACTACTGAATGGGATTATCTGCGGATTGCAAACATGAGATAATTACTGTCCATTACCGCAAGTGCGACTCGAAAACAAACCACTGACTATCATGCTATTCCAGACAATATGACCAGAGTATTTCTAAAATGACAAAATACTCAATCTTCTCATAAAGGCTTGGGATAAACTTTCCCAGACAACACTTGTCAAAGTTGAGACATTTGATGAGAAGAGAAGCTTACGAACGAGATTATACGAGATCTGACATACCACGTGATTTTGATATATATTATACTGAATTTCCCCATTCGGATTGTGTTGGTAAGTATCTTTATTCTTATTTTGATTTATTGTATCAGTCGGTGTGAAGTTCTTTAAAACGGACACCCAAAAACCTCATGATCGCAAAGCGCACACTCCTCATATGCTTGATATAGTTCGTGACAGAAACTGAAAACGTGCACTAAAACCGCATGTCTGCTTTTATTTCCGTTAGTCATGTTCGGCGATTAGCATGGGTCTGTTTGATAGTGTGCTGTAGTTTCACAGTGGGACATCTCAGGACCGGACACCCTACTCAGTGTGTCCGGTTATGAGAGGTTCAATTGTGCATGTACCCAGGGTGTCCGGTTATGAGAGGACCCACTGTACATGCATTGCTACATTTGTATACGGATATAATGCCCTTGTGGTAAACGGGGCGTATTGTGTTAGTAAGGTGTGATGTGTTGTCTTGTCTTGTTATATTGAATACTTTTTCTTAAAAAGTTATGTTTCGCGAAAGAGGTAAGACTTTATAGTATGTACAATAGCAGTGTTTTAACTGGATCCATGTATACGTTATGTGGCTGTGACTGACACAATGGCGTTTATTACATTTACGACCAGTATAGACGCAGATCAATCAGACTGCACAACTGCTTCATCAGATCAGGATCTGCACTGTTCGCCTCTCAGCTTGTGACCTACACGTAAGCTTATGACAAATAGTATATACATGCATCATTATCAGACAGCATGAGTTCGATGGCAGCTCGTGAGTTGACTGGCTACAAGGGTAATAAGCCTCTTTATCCCGTCAACACGGTGCGTATGTGCCGTGAAACACGGTGCCGTGAAACATTTTTGATATCCAGTCAATAAGATTTTTCCATTTTACAGCCATTTGTAGGTGTTCACGGGATAAATAGAATAGTAGGTTAGTGCCGTGAATGGGATAACATGTCTGGCGCGGCACGGAAACGGGATGTGCTCGGCATAGCCTCGCCCATCCGGTTTCCTGAGCCTTGCCAGATATTTGTTCCCATTCACGGCACTAACCTACTATTCTCTATGTGTCTACAGTCACGGCCACACATACATGTACATGGGTTTATTTCAATGGTAGTATACAATGCGCATTATGCAAGGGATCAGGAAAACATCATTTTAACATTTTATTTATTTACAAGCTCCTATTGAATGTATTATTCACGTATTTACATTAACTCAATTTGAAGCAATTGAAGGGGTCAGTGGAAAAAGGGACTTAGCCTCCTTCTTCCACTGACCCATTCAGCTGACAGAAGCATTTTGTATGTGTTTGAAGTTTCGTGAATTAGAATAATAAACAATGTCACAACATCTTTGAAACCACACAAATCGTAACGATTAAAACATAATATGGCGCATTTACAAGTCAATATGACTGTTTAGAATACATTATTAGAAGCATAAATATTATTTTTAAACTAGCGGCATTTTGTATTTAGTCATCAAAGCTTGTGTGCTCAGCTGGGCCACTCCGTAATGAGTTAATCAATTCACTTGTTGAGGAAATTGTAAATTCGACGTTTTCAACCAGCAGTATAGACACTTATCAGATTGTACAGGTATACTCCAGTTCGTCTTTTGCCGGGTCTACATCTACTACGTATCTCGTGGCCATATGACTGCAATACTACCATAATATAAACCGAGATCATTGTGATCTGGTCTAGATCTACACTGGTCGGAAATGTCCCAATTTTCATGTTTACCATTCTAGGTAATAATCTGGTTGTAATCCCTGTGTTTGCCGCCCATGCAAACAACGGGCAATCTGTAACACGAGCCTGAATCAATCACGTGCAAAATCAATTAGCTGCATTATTGCCTGCTCGATATTAATGAATATGTAACAAATAATAACAACAACATAACGTGACTGAAGTCTCTTGAAAAATGGCGTTTATGGCATATGCGGCCAGCCTAGCTCCTAATTCGATAGGGTAATCCGGCAAATTGATACTTAATGCACAGCTCCAGATAAGGTGCGTATTGGCGTATTTTACGAACTTATTTAAGCAGAATATATACATATATAACAAATAATAACAACAATATAAAGTGACTGGAGTATCCTCGGAAATGGGGCTTATGGCATATGAGGCCAGCCTAGCTCCTAATTTGATAGGGCAATCCTGCAAATTGATACTTAATTGCGGAGCTCTCGATAAGGTGCATATTGGCATATCTTACGCACTTATATTAGGAAAATACTGTAATAAAATTGAAAATTTACTTAGTTCAGCTGCTTTTTGCAGCTCAAATAAGTGAATTTTAAAATGTGTTTGATTTTTTATCATTTGTTCCCTATTTAATAAGGAAGACACTCAATAATACATTTGTAAAAGTAAAATACGCACTGAATTTGAAATGTGGCGATATAATACTCTTTAGATATTGTTCTATATTGCTGACCTTGGCGTAGATTCACCTGTTCAGTGCTGATGTTTTAAATAGTACATGTATATATGTAAGCTACAAGCATTTCAAATGTTGGTATAAATATTATATTAAACGAATTTTCTTTTTTTATCAGCAAGTCAAACAGTAAAACAGTAAATCTGCGTTATTCTTGCCCAGATTATCAACGTTTCTGAACATCTACTGGCAATGCCAACTCGTAATCAAACATTTTGATTATCTGAGGCCGAGCTGTAGCTGCTTAAATCCAAGCACAATGTTTGATTATTTTGAAATACAGATATTAATACATAACGGCAATATTAGCGCAGGCGGTAGTGTAAATACGGCATTCAATACGTTTTGACATCTTAAAAATAAATTACTGATATTTATTATTTTCTCTCTTTTTCATTATTTCATGCAGCATGTTGCTCAGTTTTAACATACATCTATTCGTTGTTGTTAGGGTCCGAACAAATAACAGTTGTAATAAAATAGTAAATCGTGCGTGTTGTTATATTTAATGTAACTAATGTTTTATTGTTTATTTGTAGGTTTACGCCAGTTGCCGACGCAATCAGAAGTATTAAGGACCGTACGCCGTGTCACAGTGTCTGTTCAGTAAACAACCGGCAGACAACATGCGGCCCATTTCACCGGAAGCGCTTGGTCTCGAGGATGTCGGAGTTCCGAAAGCGCATGCGCTGTTGAATGAAAGCGTTGGCTGGACGTCTCTGACGTCATACGTGCGGGTATCTGACCTAGATATGGAGGAGGGATCCCAGTTCGGCGATTTCCAGCCCAATGGTCGCAGTACGGGGCTGTTCTACCAAGACTTTAAGCAGCGAGTGTTGGCGGATGACATCCGTGTACCGAGTATTGACACATACACTGGCGAATGGGCAGCGTCAAGACCCTTGAAAACAATCGAGAGTGCAATTCGTACAGTGCCGTCAACTCCACGTGACGTACAACGGTATGGCGGCCGCGTTAACACCCAGCGTCAACACGTTGGTAAGACTCTTGTGAGTTTGGACGAAATGACCAACACGAATGGAGACATATTCGACGCCCGGATCAGATTTACGCTGAATGACGCGCCCATCAGCCCGGTGTATCCTCACAGAGGCGAGCACAAGATGGACAGACGCCCGCCCGCTGTGAGATATAGACGGACCGGCGATGGACAGACGTCGGCGGTATTACGGAAGAGGAAGTGCTGCAGCGATTCCAGGATTGTCGCCCCTGTCGAAATACACGTTGACCAACTACGGGGGTTCACCAGTACAGGCGACATACAGGTGGACTACGTAGATGAGAAACAGGTCGCCACCGCCGTCATACACAAACCGAAACTGGCAAAACGGAAGAATTTGTCTCAATGTCCATCCGGGAAACGTACACGCGCTTCTGCTGATATTGACAGTCATCACACTATTGTTATACCAGACATGGTCAAATCGCCCGCTTCTAAAATGTGCAAAAGGAAGCGACGGAGATTGTTGGAGCAGCAGACGAGGGCGGTTATGGAACAGCTGCAGCAGTGTCGGGAAGCTACACTGTGTAATGGTGATCAGGAATGTCGACGACCAACCAGATGTCCTTCCCAGCGAGACGTGGCGCCAACACTGTGCAGCCGACTACCAGTCACACGCCGTGGTCCACCCTCGAATGTTGCCGAAGGCGTCCCGACAAGTTCCGACGGCTGTACGAAACCTCCCGATGACTGTACGTTTCTGATGCCTACACTGCTTCCTCCAACAAAAACCAACGTTGTTAAACTTGTCAAATGCAGCACGAAAACTACACACAACGGACGACAGGCTGACCGACACACGGTGTATTCCGTTGCCAGAAAAATTCATTTGAAAACTGTCAATCAAGTGCCATTCTCGCCAACAACAACTCACCGGAAGCGAAGCCGAGTACCGGATATCGGTGGACTCTCCGAATATTTGCGCGCGAATGAACAACGGAACCCATTCCAAAGTCCGGCCGGATTAAGTGCCCACAATGGCGGGGTTTCCTCTACGTCAACTCGGCCCTTGGAATCAAGAAAGATTACCACCTTGGGAACATCCAATCTCCAGAAAGTCACCTGCCGTCGGAGAATGTCTTTTGGCAAGGCAGTCGAAGGATGCGATACAACAACAACAACAAATCATCCAATGGCGGAAATTGCGCGGGAAATAGACACCGGTTCATCTCGGTTATCTCCGGAAGCCCGTCCTACCCGCCAACCGTGTTTGGGAATTAGATCAAAGTGTATGATCTCAAGTGAAGTTCCAATAGACACTTTGGACACAATCTGTGACATCAAGAAGGGATTGGCGAAGGCAAACAGTCGGAAGTCGACAATAATGACGAATGGTTCCCTGTTTCCTTCCTGCAGACAGGGTAACAACAGTCCGCGCCGGAGAAATATCTGGTCTACTAGAAGCAGCCGACCACACGTGAAAACATCCGGGGACTTCGCTCAGTGTCGAATTTCGATGGTAACGTGTGTATAAATGAAAGTTAAAATGTACCGTATACTAAATGCTTAGAAAACGATCCATATCCATATCCATATGATGTTTTGTTCTCCGAATAGTGCGGTACGAACTCAGAAATATGGACAGAGGTGGGATAAATAGAGAATAGTAGGTTAGTGCCGTGAATGGGAAAACATACTATTCTATTTATCCCGTCAACACCTACAAATGGCTGTAAAATGCAAAAATAGTATTGACTGGATATCAAAAATGTTTCACGGCACCGTGTTTCACGGCACGTACGCACTGTGTTGACGGGATAATTATGTCTATTTAGCAGATATATTGTTGTTAATTATACCGTGATGATTTATTTACGTTTCTTTTTCAGCTTCCAAACTGTGCTAATTGTATGTATTATGTAAATAAGACATAACTGATTTAAACTAACTTATCACTTGTTCTGTATCATGTCGGTATTGATTTCGAAAATAATATTGTTTGTCTCTAAAGTTTTGCAACCAATCCAATCATCGCAAAATGATTTTCAGACTATTCCATTTATAAAAAGGGGGTATTTGTTTTTCTCAAAAATATGAAATACTTTCAAACAGTGCAGATCCTGATGAGACGGCTCGTTACGAGCTGGCTCATCTGGATCTGCACTGTTTGCATAAACCGATATAGCGGGCTTTCGGGTTCAAAGGGTTAAATTTGCATAATCACACCAGTGAGTCTTGTGATATGCGATAGCGGAGATAATTTCAGAGCCGAACAACAAAAGGAGATGGCGAGCCTCTTAAATGAGTATAGAATATCTGCGATATCTTTTGCAAATGATGTCGAATGTTGGCGAAAATTTCAGAGCAAATGCAGAATTGAATTCAACATGTGCTCTGACAATATTTCCAATTTTTGACATCATTTACGGAAAATAATCGCATTTCTCCGGAATTAATATCGACATCGACAATACACGGTGGAAAATCTCCTACACTGAATAATCATGTATTGTGAACATTAGTTGGATTTCTGTTCCAGCGATGTAAGCTCTAAATGTAGGATGTTTATTTGTTCTGGATGAAACCAGCGTGAATTATAGCAGATGTTAATGCATGTTGATACAGATGTTATTGAAAGTGTATATTAACCGCGGATTGCGAAAATATACTGTATTAAATCTGATCATTTAATATGAAAATTCAAACTAAAAATTAGCGAAATTTTAGTGCAAAATTGAGGAATTTTAAAATTTAAGTATTAGTTTGGAATCTAAATACGCGTATTCTTGTCATCCGTACTGTAAACCTTTGTAACGTCTCTGTATTTGCTATCATTTTCATATATATCTATAACAACTAATCAACGTGTATCTGTTCATATCATGGTTACAAACTCACTTTTATCGCATCTCCAATTTCTAAATGCAATGAGATTGAAGCATTCAAATGCAACATTTCTTCCTATGTTGTTTTTCAGTCGAATTTTGGAAAACTACTCATTTTCTACGAATTTGGAATTTGTTCGGAAAATCTTCGCCAAAGTTTGTACAATGTGCTAATTTACGGAAATTACCACAAATTCCCGAACTCATTTCGGTAAAACCCGGATTTGCAATAAGATTGATTGTACCAGACATGTTGTATTCTATTTGTTCGAATATCTTCGTCAACGTTCGTCCTGATAAACGGAAACTACCGAACTCTCTTCGGTAAAATCCGGTTTTGCAATAAGATTGATTATATCAGATTCATCTTCCTGCTATTGTACATGTTGTATATAACATATGTTATGCAGATACAAGTGCTTTCATGATACCGTTGGGAATGCAATGTTTCATTTTATCACGAAAACTGATGTTTTACTGCGGGAAACGCATATTGTCGTCTGCTTTTTCTTATGTGTCGTATTTGTTTAAAAACAAATAAACAATTTGTTTAAAAACAAATAAACAGGTATTGACAGCACACGAGAATCGTCTCCAATTGAAACGATTCTCATGCGCTGTCAAAACATTTTTGTTTAGAAATATAGAGAAAAAACAACAGACGACAATATTTAATTCAGTAGAAAACAGTGTAGACCTATTATTAACTGCAAATCCACCGACGCTGGTGTAGATGCTGCTGGAACAAAAGGCCTGATTCCGCTCTATCATCAGCGGCTACACTGTTTTCGACGCACCACATGACCATTTCAGGATCTATATACGCGTACTCGCTGCTTGCATGTTATTGTTATTAATGGTTAATGCGTCTGCGGTCTAAGAATTGAAGTTAGAAACCCTGTATATTGTTGTATTATATTGCCAATAATTGTAATTAATAATTGTATACATGTGTATATTATATATAAAATATATGAACTAAGTTGGATTTGATTTTTCTTTCTAATCATCCCTCACATGAATGATTAAAGTCTGCATGTACATGTTCGTAGGTGTGACTGCAGAAATGGGTATTATCCCGTCAACACAGTGCGTATGTGCCATGAAACACGGTGCCGTGAACCATTTTTCATATCCTGTCAATACGATGCGGTGGCTGGGGTTATTTTGTTGCATTGTAGAGCCATTTGTAGGTATTGATGGGATAAATAGAATAGTTTGTTAGTGCCGTGAATGGGAAAAAATATCTAGCGCGGCATGGAAACGGGATGTGCTCGGCAGAGCCTCGGCCATCCCGTTTTCTAAGCCTTGCCCTATATCTTTTCCAATTCACGGCACTAACCTACTATTCTGTATTTCTGACTTTCATGACCAGTTTAGTTCCTGACCAGTAGCCTATTTCATCAACATTGCAAAGTATACTTTAGTAGCAAAGTATACTTTGAGGGAGTAATCATTTATTTTTCCTGAAATGCATTATTTCATATAGAACTAACAAATGCATGTATTTCATGATTAAAAGTATGCAGAATTATTACACTGAATTTATTACATTATCACAGCCATAATGGCTGTGATAATGTAATAAATTCAGTATAATAAAAATTAATAAATTTATCATAAAATTGAGAATTTCTCCCTCAAAGTATACTTTGCTACTAAAGTATACTTTGCAATGTTGATGAAATAGGCTACTGGTCCTGATTGATCAAGTGTTGATAGGTTGATGAAATAGGCTACTGGTCCTGATTGATCAAGTGTTGATAGGTTGATGAAATAGGCTACTGGTCCTGATTGATCAAGTGTTGATAGGTTGATGAAATAGGCTACTGGTCCTGATTGATCAAGTGTTGATAGGTTGATGAAATAGGCTACAGAGAACACACCGCTAACATATGAGACACGCCATGAGATTGTGTACCTTCGGACATCTGCGTATTTTCATGAAATATGTTTACAAAATTTACAATATTTTCCGTAAATGGCGTCAAAAGTTGACAACATTTTCCGAGTACCGTACACGCGAAATGTACTCTGAAATGTGTGTCAACTTCTGAAGTTACGGAATATATCCAATTTTCTCTAAATATATTTCATGAAATATCGAAGAGGTACAAAATCGTATGGCGTTTCTCATATAATGTTTCGGTGTATCCTTGCCTCGTTTCACTGGTTTGACCCTCATAGTCTGGGGGCAATTGCTCAGAATCCGGCACCTCATGTTAATTTTTCTTTGTTAGTGGTTTTGTATTCGTCTTGGATCCCACTTTCCGAAAAATCCGGGTGCCATTTTTTTTCCGGATACTTTCAAGGTCATTCAAAATCAAGGTCAAAATCCTGATAGAGATCTGTGGGATAATGTTCTTTTTTTTCACCAGCCACGACAAAAAAGGAACTTAATATTTAGTTGTTTACTAGTGGAGCTCATGATGGGCTAGTAAATTAATGCACTCTGGTATGAATATAACGTTATCATTATAGTTCGGGGGTAATCGCCATGAATGCGGCACATCGTGTTAATCTTTCTTCTCGTGGTTGTTTTATATTATAACATTATAGAGTTCAGCTTTCAGAAAATAAGGGTGCCATTTCTTTCCAATTAAGTTCAATGTCATTTCAAGGTCATTGAACTTCAAGACAAATTTGATGCTATATATACTTTTTAAACATATTCATTAATACATTTGGCATACAACAATTGTCAATATTTACATTGATATTGATAATAAATTTATTTGTGAAATAGAAAATCAGTCATCAAATGCCAATATCATAGTAGGTCGCATATATTGATACCTGTAAATTCAACAATCAAACTGCACATGTTTCGTATTCTTTATCATAATTCCGCATTTATTAATATAAAGTAAGCTTTCCGCAATACTACGATATGTTGAATAATTCTGCAGTAACGTAGTTCCTGGCTACTGCAGATTTTGAAGCTTGGAAGATCCGGTGAAATAAATGTGAAGGAGTGGAAGAGTGAAGAGTAGGCTCCTGGTTACTGTATTAATCTAAATACATGTAAAGACACATTTCTTCAGCAATGTATTTATGCCCCCTATGCGATAGCAGGCATATTGCATTGCTCTTGAGGTTCCGTACTTCCGTACGTGTAAATTTACGTGGAAAAGTCGAAGAGTTTCTCCAGTTAGAGTCCAGTATGCCACGGGGGCATATCCATGTTTTACAACATAATGTCTAGTTATGCAATGTATTTGTATTTACGTTTGTTAAGTTGAATGCCAGTTCAAGGTCATGGAAAATTAAGAATAATGTCGTATTGTATTTATGAAAAGAACACAAACAGGATAAATACCATATAATGGTCATCTACTGAATATGTGTGTCAGGTTTCATTAATTAAAATAACACTATTAAAGCACATATATCTTAGGAAATGATAATTTCAATGTCATGCTTCATAACGTTTATAATTACTGATTGCTACCTATTAAGTTCTAGTAAATGCATATTCGAACGCAGTTCATCATGACTCATGCACGGCTGTATGGCATAGTTAATGTGTACGCGTGTCATGCTGCTACCACTGTGTATTGCGCCAGATATATGTTTTCACGGGTTCATTGGTCTCCTCTCTGTATCTTCTTTTCTAGTTTGGATGATTGAAAATATAAGCATATATGATTGTATTCAATGTTTGTGGTAATGTATAATAATCAGTATTAATCTTTGGTGGGATCGTGCTCAGTAACTTCCATACAGGACTCACATTGAGATAGCATCCCCCATACTATATAACCGTGTCTAATTTTCCGAGTAAAAGGATATGTACGAAATCCAAATGAGGATGGATTCACTGTTAACCAGACACCATACTAGAGGATCTATATAGTCAGCTTCTTTCATACTAAATAATAGCACCAACTTATTATTAAAATAGCAACTTTCACATAAAGTATGTAAGAAACAATGCATTACAACGATATCTAGCTAACAAATCATACACAGATCAGCCCGTATCCACAAATGGCTTATTTACTAATGTATAATGGCTAGCAGTCTTTTGTGCCATCCGACTATGCACAATGATAGTTTATTGCATAAACCATGCTGGCTCTTGATAAAAACAGGCAATCAATTTTAAAATACAAGCATGATGACAGATAACGATTAGCACATGCTATGACATATTAGCATGCATTGTATACATTCTCCACTGTAACTGATATCATGGTAGAACCTGGCCAAGCCCTCAATCAGCTGTGACTACAGAGCATTCTGATATATGCTCTTCCTTATATAATATAAGCTCATAAAATAGCATTTATAATGGTTTAGTGCCTCGTTAGTGCTGTCCTCCTAAATTGCCCATTTTATAGTATTACCATGTTGACATTATTTACCATGAGTCTACGGTCCATATGGTTTTCTGCTTTCTAGTATATAGAGAATAGTAGGTTAGTGCCGTGAATGGGAAAAAATATCTGGCAAGGCTCAGGAAACTGGATGGGCGAGGCTCTGCCGAGCACATCCCGTTTCCGTGCCTCGCCAGATATGTTTTCCCATTCACGGCACTAACCTACTATTCTATTTATCTCGTCAACACCTACAAATGGCTGTAAAAAGCAAAAATAGTATTGACTGGATATCAAATATGTTTCACGGCACCGTGTTTCACGGCACATACGCACTGTGTTGACGGGATAAACACATATAAACATGATGATTTTGCAAATAGACAAACAACCCAGTATGGTGACCTTCATTATGAGGAAGCTTATCCTTACTGGAATGAATAAATTAAAATACCATTCTGGGAATTGCTCTGCTTTTCTGAATGTAGTGTATGTATCAGATTCAGTTTAACACGAATATTAATTTCACATTATGGAAAAGATTATATCTTTGTAACTACATATTGTAAACCATGACTAGATTCATCGAATATTTGACACATTTTGAAAATATAACCGCCGTACATTGAAAATACTTGTGTATTTCTGCTAGTAATATGCAGAACGTATATTATTCCGATCTTCTGAGCAATTTATACGGTTATCAATTCAATAAGAACTCCAAAGTATCATATCCATATAATTATTCGGACACCAAGCATGTATGAAGTTCAATGACCTTGGAATGACCTTGGCAGTGGTTTAAAAAATGGCACCCAGATGTTTTGGAAACCTTATACATTCAAGTTTATAAAATCATTGGGTGCCAACAATTAACATGAGGTGCCGGATTTGTATACGTATAAGCACATTTGCCCCGGACTATCAGGTACGAGGTTGGCTTTCTTGTTAATTGAGAGTTGAATCCCATTATACACATAGTTAGATTAGTACTTATCTTGTTACTTTTGGGGAATGAGGCCAAGTAACTCTTGTGTGTTGAGGACCTATATATAGAACTAACAAATGCATATATTTCATGATTAAAAGTATGCAGAATTATTATACTGAATTTATTACATTATCACAGCCAAATTGGCTGTGATAATGTAATAAATTCAGTATAATAAAAATTAATAAATTTATCATAAAATTGAAAATTTCTCCCTCAAATTATACTTTGCTACTAAAGTATACTTTGCAATGTTGATGATATAGGCTACATATCAGGTTATTATAATTTCAGTGTTGAATATATAGTTGTTTCAGCAACTATTCAGTTGTGATTTTAGGATCCCCTCCCCCTCCTCCCATCCCTACAGATGAACTATGGGATTCGACCCCGTTGAACGGTGGCCGAGTAAATTGACCACCTCAAACTTAGTATCGGCATAGGAATACGTATTGAAATAATTTGCGACCGTTCATCAACAATGATATACCTGTGATGTATGACCATCAGCCAATCAGATTGCGTGATATTTATAGAGTGCATTAGAATAGATGTTGACAAGCCGTTAATCACCATTACATTAAAGGTACATGCCCACTCAATAGGCACAAACTGTTCTTTATAGGAATTAAATAAGTGTATAATTATATCACTATTCCACCAGTTCTAAAAATTACGAGTGCCCGTTATACACCGTTACCCCACGTATTGATTGGCATTATGTATTATACGTAAATTTCCACACTGATATCAGGAGTGATAACCGTGTTTCCTTAAAATGTTAACGGACATTACTATTTATTCTCTGTATTTTTTGATGTGCCATTATCTGCCTTTATAATCTGTCGAAAATATATATATTTTTTATTTAAATTTTAATATTATTTTTTCGACGCATTTAATTAGTATAAATAATTAAAACATATCATGCCTCATTTGCATATGAAAATATCCTGATACCACCGCGAGTCACTATCAGTAAAAAAAATATTACTAAATGATTATATTTGTATAGCGGGCATGCGGAATGGAACCTGGAATGATTGCTCTATGGCGCAGCTGGTGAAAATCTCCCATGGCAACAGATCACCGATCAGTTTTGCAATACGCCTATTTGTGTACGTGTGACCTTATTTGATCCCCAATGTTTAAACAAGGACATATATCCCTAAATCCTGCTTTAAGACACCTCCCTTATTATGTATTTATTTTCTATTTGTTCAGTGCGATAGGAGAATGAACTAGCTAGGTTATATTAACCGCCTCACCGCCTCCTTCATTTAATGTACACATTTCGACTGCATAGCAGATATTAGTAAATTCGGAAACAAACGGGCCAACAGCCATTGGCCCGAAATTTTTTGGGCTCAAATGCCCGGGTTTGAAAGGTCTTCGAGCCAATGGGGAATAGTAGTCGGTTATCTCATCTTGTGTTTCACCAGATGGCGCAACCGGTCGCGGTCCAAGACTCCTGCATTTATTCCAATACACAAACGTGTTGACCGCATGTCGATTATCTGATTAAAACAAGGTATCTACGTACGGATCGCTGAATTTAACGCAGCTAAAAGATGAACTGCCTGTATCAGACATTTCATATCAATATCAATGAGTGTACAGTGGCGTAACCAGGTTATATTGTAGTCACTTCCTCAGAAAAAAACATAATGCGCGCATAATATGCGCTCACCACACGCTCCCCCCCCCCGCCCCCCACACACTTTATATGGGGTGACATAATCATCGGTCATACAATCATGTAACTGTCATTTTTTCATCTGATTTTACCGACATCTTTCGAAAACTGGTTTTAAAATAATAACAAATTGGGCCGTTTTCCCGCTGTAACCCCTTAGCATATGACACTAGGGTTTAAATAGTATATTGGAATGGGATTTTGAACGTAGATGTGTCTACATATAACTTTTATTACAATCGGATGAACAATGAGTTATGACCGATTATGTCCCCCAAATAAAAAAGTGGGTAGCCTGGGCGCATACATATTTTATTTTCGGCAGCACAGAAATACTAATTCAGGCTCTTGATTCAATTTGGAATAATAAAAGTTATTCGCAAAACAAAAATGTTTTCAACTAGAATTTTAACTGTTTTTTTTTCGATGTTATCATTAACCTTTGGACCGATTCTCAAAAGTAAACGGCAAACGATCCGTCTCGTTGTGGAGATGATTTTACATATAGGGATCTCGATTCAATTTGGAATAATAAAAACATTATTCGCAAAAACCTATTTTCACTCGACATGTTTGGCCGACATTTTCGATTTTTCAGTTGATCAATTATCCCACTGCTCGGAAACGTGTTTTAAAATACTAATAATAAATGGGTCGTTTTCCCGCTCTAAGTCCTTAGTATATGACCCTAGGTGAGTGTAAATAGCATATTCGAAGAGGAGTTTGAACGTAAATGTGTCTACATACTAATTTTATTAAAATCGGATAAAACAATTGTTTCGACCCGGCGAATATTTAGCCGATTTTTTCGATTTCCTCATTAAATAGGACCGATTCTCAAAATATAAACGGCAACTCATATTTCTTGTTCGTTAAATGAATTGATAAATATAACCGTAAGTTTAGTAAGTTTAATGTAGACGCTAATATTCCCACTTGTGTGATTATGAACTAAGGTGAACACGTTGTTTACACGAAAAGAACACAACAGCTGGGACCGTGACGAGTGGCGCCACATGTACAGGAACGATAACTGACTACTATGCACAATTCCTACCCGTAAATATAAGCTGAACAAAGGTCTAAGTCACCCATAGATACGTTCATATATAGACCTGAGATCCCAGATCTGTGATGTTGGTTCAACCGCTGGGGGTCAACTACTGGGGTCACAAACAGGCAGCCTGACGTCATACGTTTATGTGTAGTAGATTGACGCATGCGTATTTCTAATCGGCGATTTATTTATTTTATTTTCATGGAGACTTGAGGCCAGAAGGAAGGCACACTGAGGACATATTAATATAAATGCACTTGCGACCAGTGTAGCTCCAGATCAGCCTGCGCGTCCGCGTAGTCTGATCCGGAGTTACACTGATCGCCAATTAG